>JARBWK010000012.1:2818109-3061754 GCA_030556195.1 Anolis apletophallus
GGCATTGGGAAGGTTGAGAAACACTGACCTACGGTGTCAAATGCTGCCGTAAGGTCAAGGAGTACCAGCAAATTTCAATAAATATGATATTTTTAATCATTTAAAAATAAAGAAATAAGGAAATGCCTTAAAGTTAGAGGGGAGGAGGATCCCCTTTACATTTTCATCTTTTGTAACCCCCCCCCCCCAAAGTCATTTAAAAAGGAGTTAATAGACATCATTTCTTAAATGTGGGACATTAATAGCAATCATTTGCAAGAATAGCATTGTGTTGCCCTCTTTATTTCCAAAAGTCATTAGTTACAGTGATGTTTCCAAGCTCAAAGGCCTCAAATATAACACCATCAAAGAAATCAACAAACCAGAATCAGCATAAACACCGGTGATAATTAATTGTTAGCAAATATGTATAAAGTACTTAGATCTGATTATCTCAAAGTGATATTCAGCAATGATAAAAGAGATGGTGAATAATGCTGATCGAATGGACCCATAAGCAAGAGCCCAATGGCAACAAGTAAAAGTCAGAAAAGATAGTGACGTGGGACAATAAGTCTTCTAAAAAAATATTTACCACGCCTAAAAATAAATCCACGAAATTGTTTCTTCAGCCACAAGTAGGAAAGGACTCACAGAACGGATCCTTGCTATTTGGTCAGCAAAGAGCTAGGGACATTTTGGAATACACATACAGAGAGAAAAAAAAGAAACTAGGGAAGTCTTGAATTCATTTGACATTCGTGTAATTTTTCATATATTTTACTAGCTTGGGGACCTGTCGGTGCCCGGGTTATTTGAGGAAGGCATTGTGTGCCAAGGTTGGTTGCAGTGGTCTCAGGAACTTAGTGAAGGTACTGCAAGTCCCATTGGCCATGGCCCATCCCCCTCCAAACAGCACCAGGATGCAGAGTGGGTCATGGGGCCTCTGTGTGTCACATTTGGTCTTGATCATTCTTTGGATGAGGGTTGCAGCGGTTTCGGAAGGTGAGTGAAGGTATTTCAAGTCCCATCACTCTGCGGTCCATCCCCCTTGAAACAGCACCAGGGTGTAGAGTGGGTCAAGGGGGCTCTGTGTGCTAAGTTTGGTCTGTATTGGTCATTGGGTGAGGGTCGCGTTGTGTAGTGGGCCATTGGGACCCTGTGTGCCAAGTTTGGTCCTGACCCGTCATTGCTGTGGACCGCAGTGTTTTAAATAAAATAAATAAATTTTATTTATTTTATGAAGAAAATGGAAGTCCTCTACCAGCCCGCACCATAGGAAGAACACCATCATCCTTGTGTCAGCATAGGCAAATCTGTGCTTACGTCTATTCAGCAGGCCTTTCCTTTTCCCTCTGAGTCACCTTAGAATGTTGGAATGTGGATGGCCAATCGGAGTCCGTTATGCAAATACCATTTCAGTGGCAACCAATCCCCTCTGTCTGGGGCCGTAGACTGTTGGAGTTCCAAGGCTGGCCAATCAGAGTCCTTTATGCAAATAATCCCATAGTGGCAACCTATCGAAACGCTGTCACATATTCCTTGGCACCTCCGCACCTCCCGGAAAATGAACATTCCATTTCCAAACTGTCATTTGGCTAACTCACAATGCAAAAGAAGGAGGGGTTGGCTAATGGTAGCACAAACAAGAGCGAATGAAACCGCAAGAGGAGGACACTATGCAAACTCACAAGCTGTAGCAATATAACATGGTGTTATTTATCTCATAATCAGTGTCCACAAGTTTATATAGATCAACATACAAATGCAAATACAATTACAAAAAATTTTGAGCCGCAGCTCAAAAAAGGTTGAAGAACACTGCTCTACGGGATATGAACATTATGAAACTACCAAATCCTCATTCCTGCGCATGCAAATCCACTTATGAAAATGTCACTTTCATACAGGATTCTGGCCATATATCATTAATGAGAAGAAACACATAAAACTACTGCTTTAAGTAGAGAGACACTGGAGTTTATGTACTGAACTTAGAGAAGCATTTAAAAAGAAGAAGAGGCCAAGTCAGTGAATTATCTTTATGTGTGTGTGTGTGTGTATGTGTGTGTGTGTTCATACAGCATGAGCCACAACACATATAATATTGCATAATATACTGTTGCAAATTCAAAATGCCTTTATGAGACCATGCTCAAAAATGCAACTTTCTCGCTGGTTCATTGTCACTGCCTAAGCTCTTTGTTCACAATCTGCCTCTACACATCGTAGAGCAGGTTTTCAAACCTCAGCCTCCCCATAACACCACAACCGTCATTTTCAAGCAGTCTGATTGTCAGCTTAACATACTTTACTAGGTTTTGTCTTTGGATAAAAATAGGGATGGGGAACATATACCACTAGATACGGACCGAATATATGGATTGAGTTGGATTCGATTTTACTTTGGCGAAAGGCTTTAAAAACGTATTTATTGTATTGTAATTAATAACTTTATTGTAAATGTATGATGTTTTAGATTTAAAATGTTAGCATTGAATATTTGCTGTTTGCCGGTCTGAGTCCCTCTTCGGGGGTGAGAAGGTCGGGGTATAAAAGTTTTAAAGAAAATAAATAAATTTTATTTATTTTATGAAGAAAATGGAAGTCCTCTACCAGCCCGCACCACAGGAAGAACACCATCATCCCCGTGTCAGCATAGGCAAATCTGTGCTTATGTCCATTCAGCAGTTCACCTCCCTGGGAAGCATAATCTCTTCAGACGCCAAGATTGACAAAGAGATAGATCACAGATTAGCAAAGGCATATAGTGCATTTGGAAGGGTTCACAAAAGAGTCTGGAGCAACAAGCACCTGTGGCAAAGCACCAAAATCAGTGTGTACAGAGCTATCGTACTGTCTATTCTCCTCTATGGGTCTGAAACATGGGTCACCTATCGCCAACACCTACGACTCCTCGAACACTTTCATCAGCGCTGTCTTTGCACAATCCTAAATATACACTGGACCGACTATGTGACGAATGTTGCTGTCCTTGAGCAAGCAGGGATCACCAGCATTGAGGCCATGCTATTGAGAACACAGCTGCGCTGGGCAGGGCACGTCTCTAGGATGGAGGACCACCACCTCCCAAAGATACTACTCTATGGTGAACTCACCACGGGTCAGTGCAAGAGAGCCCCCCCCCCCAAATATAAGAACTCCCTGAAACAACATCTCAGACTCGGTCAGATTGATCCCCAACAATGGTCCACCCTGGCCTCACATCGGGAAGCATGGAGAGGCACCATCCACAATGCTGCGGCCTCTTTCAAGAAGACACGCCGAATGGGTCTCGAAGAAGAACGAGAACGCAGAAAGAACCGCAACTTGGAAACAACATCACCCAAGGAGACTTTCTGCTGTGCTTTCTGCAACCGGACTTGCCTATCTCAGATTGGCCTTTTTAGTCAACAACGCGCTTGTAAAAAGCGTGGGATGAGTCCTTCCTCAGAACCTTCATTCGCAAAATAATGCTGAGAGAGAGAGAGGAATAAGATTAGCTAAGAAGTGCATAAGTGTGTGTGTGTGTGTGTGTGTGTGTGTGAGAGAGAGAGAGAGAGAGAGAGATAATAGGTCCCAATGATGTTAGAATGTCCCATTTAGTCTGCCAACCTGTACATATGTACTTAGGAACAAGTCCCACTTGAATCAATTTGGGGTTTATGTCTAAATAGGTATGTGTATGATTGAATTGTGAATGTAACTGAGACTTTCCTCTGCAGGAAAAGGCTCTAAAAACAAACAGATCAATACAACTAAAGAGAAGAGAAACATATTTCCCAAGCAGGAAGGCTGTTCTGCAGTAATGATCCTATTTTAGAGAAATAGAAAGGGAACCTGAAATCCATTAATAGTGAGAGAGGTTGGCTTTTTATTTCTGCTGGTGTTGTAATTCAAGGAATTCACTCACATTTGCTGCTTAGAAGAAAATAATGGGTTATTATATACCATAAAAAAAGGATCCACTTTTTATCTTTCCAGATCTGGTAACTAGGGAGTGAGGTTTTAGTTTTAACAACCTAGTTGAAACCTTTGTTTATTTATTTATTTATTTCGTACATTTCTAGCCTGCCAGGGGCAGACCTACCTGTTCCCGGGGGGTACGCAGGGGAAAAATTTGCCCCCCCCGTTGCTCCCGAGGGGAGGCCAGTGCGCATGCGCCAATCTGTGCGCACGCGCACTGGCTCCAGAGTGCGCCTCCCGCTTTGGAGCCCAGTGCGCATGTGCAAAACTGTGCACACGCGCACTGGCTCCAAAGCGAGAGGTGAGCTCTAGAGCCAGTACGCATGCGCAAAGCTTTCCCGATAAAAAAAAGCTCCTACAGGCGCTGTAGCGCCTGTAGAAGCTTCTGTGCATGCGGAGGCGCGGCCGGCCTAACAAATGCCCGGCCGGCACGGCGGCGCGGCAAAGGCCGCGGAGCCGGATACGGAGGCTTGGCCGGCGCAACGGCACAGCGGAGGCCGCGGAGCCGGCTGCGGAGGCCTGGCCGGGCGCAACGGCGGGTGGGGCAGTGCAGTGCGGGCGGCGGGGCGGGGCGGAGCCGGCGTGGCAGCGCCCCTCCCAGGTGGTGGCGCCCCTCCCGGATGACGTCGCCTTACGCGCCTGCGTAGGCCGCCTAATGGACGAACCGGCCCTGTATCCCGCCTTTCTCCCGACAAGGGCGACTCAGGGCGGCCTCACATAGGCATCAAATGATGCTAACAACATATATACCATAAAAATTACAATTAAAACAGTAAAAACATTTTAGAACATTATACGATTCATCAGTAAATTCATTTAACAATAAATTAACGTGCCAGTAAAACCAAAAACCAAACCGGGAAAATCCAAAGTCGCAAAACCCCCAAATTCCTTTGTCTTTGAAGGTCTTACAGTTGTGCCTGGTCAACCCTGTTACATACCTTCTGTCCCCGGTTCAGGACAGCTAAACCTTGGCCATTAGATTTAGATCCTAAATCTTAGCCATTAAATAATAAAAATACTGTTTATTTATATTCCACTCTTCTCACCTGGAAGGGGACTCAGTGCAGATTACATTACACATACGACAGACAGTCCCTGTCGGAAGACATACAAATTACAATACACAGTACACAGTGAAATTTTAGAAGGATTTCTTCTTCCTGGCTGTGTTACAGGGTGTGCGTCACAGGGTGTGATTGCTCCATCACGTCATTGTTGTTATGTCATTGCGCTGTTACGTCACAAGGGGGTGCTGTTGTTCTATCCTCATGACGGGGAGCTTCTGTTTCCGCATTCCACCTTCCCGACACCCGAACTTTCCAGGCGTTGTAAAGTCCTTCTGTAAAAATCTTTTCCCGCTTCGCGCTTCCCGGTTTTATCTAATCACAGCTGAGCTGTTTTCGAACTGCTGGGTGAGTAGTGGACAGGGGCTCACAGCTGGTTGTCCAAGCCAGCTCCGGAATCAAACTTGGCCCAGGTCTCCAGCGTCAGCAAAACCACCTTTTTCCACCTGCAGCAAGCTAGGCGTCTGGCCCCCTACCTATCCAGAGACGACCTGGCCACGGTGCTCCAAGCTACATTCATCTCGAGACTGGACTACTGTAATGCCCTTTACATTGGACTGCCCTTGTCAGTGATCCGGAAACTTAAGCTCGTCCAGAATGCCACTGCACGACTTCTCTGGGGCTCCAGTGAGATGTCACATAACACCCATCCTCCAGCAGCTTCATTGGCTTCCGGTCGAGCACCGAATCACCTTCAAGGTGATGGTGTTAACTTTCAAGGCCTTGCATGGTCTGGGGCCGCTGTATCTGAGGGACCGTCTCCTCCCCTACCAACCCCAGAGGGCACTTCGTTCCGAACAAATGAACCTCCTTGAAATACCGACATTCAAAGCAATCCGTCTCACATCGACCCGGCGCAGATCCTTTTCTGTAGCGGCGTCGTCAATATGGAAGACTCTTCCTAGCGATGTACGGGCCTGCAAGACTCACCTTTTCCGGCGAGCCTTTGATTGCTAGGCCGGAAATCTTTTTTAAGCTAGTTTAATATGTCTGCTTTTACCTCTGTGTGTTTTGCCTGATTGTAAGCCGCTCCGAGCCCTCGGGGAGTGGCCGCGTACAAGTCCAAATAATAAATAAATAAATAAATAAATAAAATATTATCCACAATATGATTAAAATGAAGAAATAGCTTTTGTGTTCCCAGCGTCCCCTAGTGCAGTGTTTCCCAACCAGTGTGCCGGGGCACATTAGTGTGCCGTGAGCGATCATCAGGTGTGCCGTGGGAAATTGGAACCTCCAGGAAGGGGGGAGGGGGAGTCTAGTGTGTTGAAGTATAAAAACCCTAAAAAACGTACCTCGATAAAGGCACAAAATTACAAACACCCCCCCCCCACCCGTTGTTTACTTGGTCTCTCCCTCTCCATGTGTTGGGAAGGCCCGCCTCCCTTTCCCCAAGTAGAGACCTCCTCTTGCCTCTTGGGGGTTCTGTGTGGGAAGTTTGGCCCAGTTCTATCATTGGTGGGGTTCAGAATGCTCTTTGATTGTAGGGGAACTATAAATCCCAGGAACTACAACTCCCAAATGTCAAGGTTTATTTCCCCTGAATTCCATCTGCTCTCATATTTGGGCATACTGAGTTTTCATGCCAAGTTTGGTCCTGATCCAACATTGTTTGAGTCCACAGTGCTCTCTGGATATAGGTGAACTACAACTCCAAAACTCAAGGTCAATACCCACCAAACTCTTATAGTATTTTCTCTTGGTTATGGGAGTTCTGTGTGGGAAGTTTGTGTCAAGGTCTATTTCCCCTGAACTCCAGCTGCGTTCACATTTGGGCATATTGAGTACTCATGCCAAGTTTGGTCCTGATCCAACATTGTTTGAGTCCACAGTGCTTTCTGGATATAGGTGAACTACAACTCCAAAACTCAAGGTCAATGCCCACCAAACTGTTATAGCATTTTCACTTGGTTATGGGAGTTCTGTGTGGGAAGTTTGCGTCTTTCTGCCATTCCTGCCAGGATATCTATATTGAGTTCTTCGAAACAGGCCCGGGTTTCACACTGAGTGTATAAATACATTTAAAAACATATTAACTCTATGTATGAGTGTGTTAGAGTGTCATTTTGTGTCATTTTGGTTGGTGGTGTGCCCCAGGATTTTACAAATGTAAAAAGTGTGCCGCGGCTCAAAAAAGGTTGGGAAACACTGCCCTAGTGCATAGTAGAACATACCATATGCCTTGATACAAGGCGTAAAAAAGAAATGGAAGAGAAGAAGAGAGGGAAAATGACAACCTGAACCAAAAAACAGCTGTGCCGAAGCCAAAGGAGGAAGTCTCAGTAATCCCATTGTATAATGCACAAGCGTGTGTTGCGGCAAAGCCGGAAGAAAACCATCAGCTAAATTGTACAGTTAATTAAAGAGATAACTTGTAATGCAATCCTTCAAAACAAATGCCTATTTGACATTTCTTAATTCGTTTATGAACGTTGCGACAAACAGAAAGAAGTTTCTCTGGGAAGAAAAATATTACTCATTGTTTGGTTTCAAACAATTGCTTAGTGTTCAAGGAGAAGATGTGTACAAAGCAATGTGAGACTTGAGGGATTACAGAAGTGTGACCATGGACAGCATACAGGCCCCAAAAGTCCTATCAACA
Source organism: Anolis apletophallus (assembly GCA_030556195.1). Classification (NCBI taxonomy): domain Eukaryota; kingdom Metazoa; phylum Chordata; class Lepidosauria; order Squamata; family Anolidae; genus Anolis; species Anolis apletophallus. The sequence goes on from JARBWK010000012.1 coordinate 2,825,724, forward strand.
CCCCCAGGTCCTATGTTAGCCAGGTTGAAAACTGGAGTGTGCTCAAGGAGTTGTAATGCTAAGGTAAAACAGAAAATTTCAGCGGGTGTTTCTTCCTATGGAATCAAGTAAACGGATAAAATTGATTCATCTAAACAACTAAGCAAGACAGAGACCATGTTCTATTAACCCTAGAAGTTTTAATCTATGAAAGTAACTTTTTAATGAGACATTTAAGTAATTTATCCAAGCTTTAGGTAGAATAAAAGTAACAATTTTCCACAAGCAATTCAATGAAATAACCATCAAATTTTATACAGACCATACGGAGTCCATCTCTGGCAAAATATGTAGCACAAGCTCCCCGTATCATGCCGCAACTCTACTCTGTGTGAGCCATTTTGCTTCTGGATCATACTAGCAAGAAATGTTAGGTGGCTGCGTGTTGCACTAGATCTCCCACACATGCACACACACCATTACCATTAATGCTGTTAATGCTGTTTTATTGTTGATGCTGTTTATTTATTTATTTATTTGTGTATTTGTATTTGCCTGCCGCCCTTCCCAATGGCTCGGGGCGACTCACAACATGTTATAAAAACAGCCAATACAGCGAAAGTTAAAACCACAATAAAACCACAGATAAAAAGGCACACTAGGTCGCACATTAAGCACTGCGACAACAGAAGATAAAACAAGATGGCGGTATGCAGAGGGAGACTGCATTTCATCCAAACCCAAACGCCTGCTGAAACAACAGAGGAACAACCAGGAGGTTATGTTCTTCAGAACGCAGAGATCTGGTGGGATAATACGGGATGAGGTGGTCCCGCAGGTACACTGGCCACAGACCATGTCAGGCCTTAAAAGTCAAGACTAACACTTTGAAGGTGAGCCAGCATTCTACGGGTAGCCAGTGCAGTTTGCGCAGGATTGGCGTGATGTGACATCTCACCAAGGCCCCCGCAAGGAGTCGGGCTGCAGCGTTCTGCACCAGTTTGAGTTTCTGGATCACCGACAGAGGAAGGCCAATGTACAGAGCGTTACAGTAGTCTAGCCTCGAGATGACCATGGCTTGGACCACTGTGGCCAGGTCGCGACGGGACAAGTAGGGGGCCAGCTTCCTCATCTGGCAAAGGTGGAAAAACGCCACTCTGCTGACGGTGGAGACATGGGCCTCCATCGACAGCAGAGGGCCCAGGGTACCCCGAGGCTCTTAACGGATGACGGACGTAGTGTCACGCCCTCCAGGGTCAGAAGCTGAACATCCCCACTGCCCCGGCGATGTTTAATGTGTTTGATGCTATTTTAATGTAATGTTTTAATTGTTTTTATTGTCACTGGTGTGTGAGCTGCCCCGAGCTGGCTGGGAGTGGTGGCAAACAAGTTCAAATAAATAAATATAAATAAATAAATAAATTATAGTGACATGTTGGGTGTGTTGATAGTGGGTTTCAACTTTAGTCCTTTCGCTGGTAGATATTTGGTTCTGGGTTGCACTACAAGCCAATGTAATATGCGTACAATGTCTTGTTAATTATTTGTAGTCTTTATATGTGTTATATTTTCATGGGTCAAAATACAGCAGAGTACAGCTCCTATATCAACGGAAGTGATATACATGGTTTCACTTACCAACTCAGCTGAGACCTACATATTTGGAGTCGATTGGGGTAAATTATCGTTATTATTATTATTATTTCAAATTTATAGGCCGCCACTCCCCGGGGGCTCGGAGCAGCTTACATCAGACATGAGTGACACAATAAAACAGTAAAAACAGTAAAATATAAAACTGATTAGCCAGGTGGGAAGGCCTACCTAAACAGATAAGTCTTGCACGCTCTCCGAAACACTAGTAAATCTTGGAGCGTACGGACTTCAAGCGGAAGAGTGTTCCAAAGAGACAGACCCGCAGCAGAGAAGGCCCTGCGCCTGGTCTTTGTAGATCGTATGATCTTGAGACTGGGAACTACAAGCAGCATTTGATCTTCAGATCGAAGTGGTCTCTGGGGTTAATAAAAGGCGAGTCGATTCTTTAGATATAACGGGCCGGGGCCGTGTAATGCCTTGAAGGTGAGGACCAGTAGCTTAAAGATGATTCGATACTCAATCGGAAGCCAGTGAAATCTTTGTAGAATTGGAGCGATGTGGCACCTCGCAGGGGCCCCCTCCAAGAGTCTAGCAGCTGCATTTTGGACCAATGTAAGTCTACGGATGGTAGACCCTGGTAAGCCAATGTAAAGAGCATTGCCATAGTCCAGTCTCGAGGTGACCAAGGCCTGATCACTGTGGCCAGGTCATCTCTACGGAGTAGTAGGGCCAGGCGTCTGATACGACGCAGATGGAAGAAGGCCGTTCTACTGCTGGTGGACACCTGGGCTTCCATCGTCAATCGAGAGGCTAGTTGGACACCCAGGCTCTTCACTCGAGGTGACGGGTGCAATACCTCGCCGTCTAGGGTCAGTAAATTGAATAAGGGCAATGCAGATATTTGATCTGGATCCTGACCCCTTGTTACCAGCTTGTTTATTTTTACTTAGATTGTAATGGTGAAGATAGGGAATCTTGGTGTGCTTCCCATATACAGTTATGCCTGTGGCATTGTTGTCAACAGGAGACACAATGTTTATCTTCAAAGCCTGCACAATTTTGTACCTTTTAAGAGTGTAATAAATATGTTAACTCTGGAAAGAGTGCGCACATCGTTCTGTGCCCGTGTATATAGACTTTAAAAATAGTACTGCGTTGACTCTTTCCACCCTGTTGTCACAACAGCATAATATAATTAACAAAAAGTTACAGAAGGCAGAATATCAATATTTGCTATTTTCCATGTTTTTACCGAAAGTCCTCACACGGCGCAATAATTTAAGACGCAGTCAGCACTCTTTAAAGTTAGCGGCTAAGTTTTCATTGGTTTTTAATAGAATTCATTTGGCACTTCTTTTTCTGCTCTATTTCAGCAAGAAAGTGATTCAAATAGTTACTCTATTTTAGATCTGAATAGAGTGTTAAATATTTCATAAGACAAAATAAAATAAAGCAGGTAGGAGAGCACCAACTGCAATTTGGCTTCCTATTTGTTTTAATATTTCAAAACATTTAAGTAAAAAACTCCACTATATAACATAAGAAATATAACGGAAAAAGCTGTAGGAGGTTCATGCTCAGGGCAATTATTCTGCCAGGGCCAACGTGATAGATTCTGGACTTTAATAATAGAATGTTGTATGAAACATTTCATGGAATCATAGAGTTGGAAAAGACCACGTGGGCCATCTAGTCCAACCCCCTGCCATGCACAAGCAAAACACAAAGTATCCCTGAAATATGGCCACCCAGACTCTCTGTTTAAAAGTTTCCAAGGAAGGAGCTTCCACGACACTCTGAGGCGGAGAGCTCCACTGTTGAACAGCTCATGCGGTTAGTGTTGCATCTCAGACCTCGGACACCCCCCCCCCCCCCCCGATCGCACACACACAGGCAGATGCAATAAACGTACTTTTTATTTAGAATAGAGAATAAAGAATAGTCCAAGGAAGTAAGAACAAAGCAATCAAAAATAGTCCAATAAAGTTCTATAGCTGCAAGCCCAAGCGACTTAAATCCCAAGGAAAGCAAAGTTCCAAAACAAGGCAAACCGCTCCGGCGGTCAAACGTGGTACTTGAGGCAAACGGCAACGGCGGTCAACATGAACTTGAGTCCGTACCGCTCCGATGGGTCGGCTTGAGCTTGGAGACTTGAACGTGAGACTTGATCAAGCTGAACGTAGCTTCAGGTCTGACGAGAGCTCTCTCAGCCCGGGTTGATATAGGAATCTAACTCTTGTGCGTCCAACGCACCCCCTTCCTCCAATCTCTCCGAGAAGCCGAGATACTGTCCCTCTTGTTGAATTCCAGCTCGTTAGCGGGCCCAGCTGCATCGCTATCAGAGTGAGAAACAGGAAACTCCCTTTCTCCCATCTGGAAAGGGAGTAGCCACTCTCTCTTGAGAACCAAGGCCGCCCGGCCTTTCATATTTATCCGAATCCATTTCCATGGGATCTTCACTAAACTCACCTGCAGTCCCATATCCCTTCAGCCATGTGTCATCCCATTGCAGGCTCTCTTCTGTAGAGTCATATTCATCAGGCCACTCATCATCCCCGATCTCCCCCGGGTCAACTGGTGCCTGGCCCGGTGGCCCCAGGGTCTGCCCAAGTCCACCAGGCTGGAACCCTACAGTCAGGAAGTTCTTCCTAATGTTCAAGTAGAATCTCCTTTCTTGTAATTTGAATCCACTGCTCCTAATCCTAGTTTCAAGGGCAACAAGAACAAGTCTGCTCCCTCTTCCTTATGACACCCTTTCACATATTTACGCATGGCTATAATGTCTCCTATCAACCTTCTTTTCGGCAGGCTGAACACCTGCAGCTCTTTAAGACACTCCTCATAGGGATTCATGATCTCCAGACCTTTGATCATTTTAGTTGCCATCCTCTTGACACCTTCCAGCTTGCCAATATCTCTTTTGAACTGTGGTGCCCAGAACTGGACACAATATTCCAGGTGAGATCTAACTAGAGCAGTAGGCCTGGGCAATCCTGATTCTAAAGTACTTAGAAAACTAAAGTTCTGGTGGTGAACACTAGGTGGCGCTGGTGCTTTGCTTCTACAGTGTTGCTAAAGTTCTGGTGGTGAACACTAGGGGGCGCTGGTGCTTTGCTTCTACAGTGTTGCTAAAGTTCTGGTGGTGAACACTAGGTGGCGCTGGTGCTTTGCTTCTACAGTGTTGCTAAAGTTCTGGTGGTGAACACTAGGTGGCGCTGGTGTTTTGCTTCTACAGTGTTGCTAAAGTTCTGGTGGTGAACACTAGGTGGCGCTGGTGCTTTGCTTCTACAGTGTTGCTAAAGTTCTGGTAGTGAACATTTCAGAACTCTAACAAAACTTTCAAAATTTTGTTATAAGTGGCCGTTCCTAATTGGTTCTGTCTTAAAAATCGCCAATAATGAAATAATAATGAAGTTTTGAACGTTTTGTTAGTGTTCTGAAATGTTCACCACCAGAACTTTAGCAACATTGTAGAAGCAAAGCACCAGCGCCACCTAGTGTTCACCACCAGAACTTTGGTGTTGTAAGTACTTTAGAACCATGATTGCTCAGGCCTAGATAATATATTTTCTCTTCATGTAAGCTTCAGGACAAGGACAAATTGTAGAGCTGTAGAGTTGAAAGGGGCCCCAAAAGTAATGATCCAAGAGGTTCTAGAGGATAGTCCAAGTTTCCTTTCAAAAGATATGGAAAATTTGCATAATTCCATCTTCAACTCTCCCAAATGCATGTTAATTTAGGGCCTCATTTCAAAACCAGGGGTATCATTCAAAATCTACCTCTCAGGATCCTCATGGTTGTATGACTGGTGAACACGTTGGTTTCATTGCTTCCAGAATATGTTACTTTTAATCTCAGTCTCATTTTGCATTGCTATCTTCTCCTTGTCCCTAGATCCAGGGTAGTATCTTTCACCTTCAGAAGCTATTTCGTGTATCTGTTGATGAATGTTCTTACCAATGAAAGGTCATGTCACAACTAGTTACACAAGCTAGAAGACTTTCTCCTACTGGCATTGGATTACACTGCACAGGAGTGATGTTGTCAGGAGTTTGTGGATAAGAATAGGATTGAGATTCAAATAGAGTTACACCAAAGTTCTGAAGACACAATTGGCCAAAAGCAATAGCCTCTTGCCCCCTTCTCACTGGTAATATTAATGCAAACAAAGTGCTATAAGTCTACTTAGCTTGGGGCTAAGAAAAGGAATGGCAGATCAAGAGGGCATTCTAGCTATGGAAATGCAGACATAACTCAGTTTTCCCCCCCTAAGGACCCATGGATTCGCCACACATTGCAGCAAATCCATAGGCTCCTGGGGGGGGGGGCATGGAGAACCCATTCTTCCATGCCCTGCATTGCCCACCTTACCTTGACCCCCATCCTCCGTGTTGTCATGGCAGTTGCTCTCCCCTTTCTGGACCGATCCTGGCCAAAGTACGCATGCGTCGTGTAATGGGCTCCATTGTGAAAGAGGAGGAAAAGTGGCAAACAATGGCCCAAGTAGCCCATCTGATGAGGTAGTAAAAAATACTCAAGATATCCTCAAGTGGCAGTCCCTATGTAATAGATGTAAGCTGCATTGAACACAGTGGGGTTTCAGGCCCGGATCAACACTTTTTGGCATCCTAGGCCACAGTTTGGAATTACGCCCCCCTCCCCCGCCTCGCGCCGCCACATTAGGACCCTCCAAAGACCCCTCGGGAGGCAGGCAGCCCACCCACCCACTCACACACACACACACACACACCTTCCCGGGTGTTTCAGGGACTCCAGTGGGGGAGGCTCGCCCGGCTCTGAAGAAGAGGGAGAAGAGGAGGCAGGAGGCCCTGGGCGGTGGTGCCATCGTCGGGGCTTCGGTTTCGGTTTGGGAGGCTGGCTGGGTGGGTGTCTAGGCAGCCCTGCTTTTATGGCTTCCGGGGTTGCGCAAAGTGGGGCTGCCCACGGGGGGGGGGGGGCTGGCCCCGGGAACCAAGCCTCTTTATCGGAAAGAAAGGAGGAAGGACGGAGCTGCCCGCCTCGCCCAACCCATGCCTCCTGGCCTGGAAGACCCACCCGGGGTTATCCCCGGGAGTGGAAACAACAAGAACAACCGCACTCTGCCTCACGGGATGCTCATTGGTCCCTGGGTGGGGGGGCAGCCTCCACCTCAGGAGCCAATCGCGACCAGCATGGGCTGAAGGAAGAGGCCTCCTCTTTTAGCCCATGCTGGTCGCAATTGGCTCCTGAGGCTCTGCAGCCGCTGCCCTCTGCACACCCAGTGCAAGGCCGCAGAGCCGCCTTCGAGGCTGTGGGGCATGCCCCTCCTCTTCCTCCTCAGGCTGCTGCTGCTGCCTCATGTGAAGCCCTGGTGCGCCCTCTGTCACGTGGGGGCTGGCTCCCGGCTGTATTGTCTGCAGGGCGCCGAGGAGGGAGCCAACCCTTCCTTCTTCCCTCCCTCCTGCCTTCCTTCCTTTTGGGTACCAGGCGGCAGCCGCAGGAGCCAATCGCGGCACGATTTTTAAATTATTTTATAACATTTTTATTTTTAATTTTTATTTTGGGCCGTGACCTGGCGCCCCTCTTGGATCGCGCCCCTAGGCCATGGCCTCGTTGGCCCTATAGGTAATCCGGGCCTGTGGGGTTTACTTTGACTGAAATGGGTAGGACTGCTCCATTCATTTATTACTCTGCCCAGAATTCTAGATAATCATCATAATAATAATCTTTATTTATACCCTGCCACCACCTCCCCGAAAGGAACTCGGGCAGCTTACATGAGGCCAAGCCCAGAAATACATATCAATACAACAACATAACAAACATAAAACAACATTCCAAGTAAAATAAACAATCAAATAAAATAAAAGGAGCAGGCTGCATGTGCAAAATACAGTGCTTTACAGGGGCCGGGATTTTCTTAAGTGTCATTATTAGGTCATAAGGGGGGGGCACCCTCCTTCTCTCTCACCACCCTCCCGCCTCCCTTGCCAATAAGTATTATGGCAAGGCAAGCCCTAAACTCGCTCCTTTCGGCTGGAAGCCTGGAAAAAATGTAAACAGAGATGATTACTCAGAAGTGAATCTGCAAGGAGGGCACTTTGGATGAAGGGCCCTCCTTTGTGGATTTACTCTGAGTAAACCTCTCTGTTTACGTTTTTTCCAGGCTTCCCTGCCTCTCCTGCCTGCCAGGATCATTCTAAAGCATCAAAGGGTATTGGGGTGAGAAACCAACCTAATGTATAATAGAATGAATGCTACTGTAAGTGCCTAATATTATAAGTAGTCCAACTGGTCATATACCTACATTCCATGCACATGCAATAATACAGCAGTAATAACAATGGGTATAAGAAGAGGTAAAATTCAAACCGAAGTATTCTGACTGTGGTCCCTCCTCAAGGGTGCAAACTGCAAAAGGCTCTTCTCTCTGAGCCCGGGAAAGGCAAAACCCGGGCACAGCATTTGCTGCCTGGGTGCACACACATACATATTCTTAGGGGGGGGGGGGGATATGCTGCATAGAGAAGATTCTGCAGCAAATCCCCCCCAAAGAATATGTATGTGTGTGCACCCAAGCAGAAAACGCTGTGCCCGGGGTTTTGCCTTTAGCTCAGAGAGAAGAGCCTTTTGCAGTTTGAGGAGGAGCACAGTCAGAATACTTCGGTTTGAATTTAACCTCTTCGTATACCCATTGTTATTACTGCTGTATTGTTGCATGTGCATGGAATGTAGGTATATGACCAGTTGGATTACTTGTAATATTAGGCACTTACAGTAGCATTCATTCTATTATACATTAGGTTGGTTTCTCACCCCAATACTCTTTGATGCTTTAGATCCTGGCAGGGAGGAGGGACGGCTCTCCCTGCCCCTCCTGCCTGCCAGGATCTAAAGCCTTGAAGAGGCTTCATGAGGGGCCAACTTCAGCCTCCAGGTGTTTTGGACTTCAACTCCCACCATTCCTCACAGCCTCAGGCCTCTTCCTTTTCCTCTCAGCCTGGGCAAACTTGGGCCCTCGCTCCCTCAGGATCGGGGTGAGAGAAAGCAGCGAGGAGCGAGGGGGCTCCTCCTCCTTTTCTTTTGCTGCTTCAAGAATAGAATACCCCCTCCCTCCCTCCTTCCCTCCCTCCTTCCTATTTGGAGAGTCCCATCTAGAATTCAGTGTGATTTATTCAAGTTTTGGCCTACAACTCCCAGAAATCCCAGCCAATTTACCAGCTGTTAGGATTTCTGGGAGTTGTAGGCAAAAACTATCTGAATGCGCTTGTGCGCTGGCATATGAACTACTAGGAATTTCGTTAGTAATTACGTTACATTTTAGAAATTTTGGAAAATTTTTGTACGTCTTTCTTTTACTAATAAAAAAAAATCCCCCCCCCCCAAATTTGATTTTAGAATCGCCATTTTTGGGTTCAAAACCAAGCCGAGGATGCCCATTTTTGGGGAGAATGACAAGGAACATGTGAGATAAGTGTAAGGTATTGTGTTGCAAACCAGCATATCTTTTGCGCAATTCATTTTGCTTCTTAAGACAATAGCTCTCTCTATATTGTGCATTTTAATGTGGTCTTCAAATGTTAGAAATTGGAAGATTGTTCATACCACACTGCAGTAAGGGCTATTTATTTATTTATTTATTATTTCCCATACTTGTACTCCACCCTTTTCACCCCTACGTGAACTCAGAGTGGCCTGACAGCTGGCAATAATTTGATGCCCAACAAACAGATTTCAAAAAATAACAATTACAATTATTTTCTCTCGGCATTACTTCGCGAACGAAGATTCGTAGGAAGGACTCATCCCACGCTTTTTACAAGCGCGTTGATGACTAAAAAGGCCAATCTGAGATAGGCAAGTTCGGTTGCAGAAAGCACCGCAGAAAGTCTCCTTGGGAGATGTTGTTTCCAAGTTGCGGTTCTTTCTGCGTTGTTGTTTCTCTTCGAGACCCATTCAGCGTGTTTTCTCGAAAGAGGCTGCAGCATTGTGGATAGTGCATCTCCATGCTTCCCAATGTGAGGTGATCAATGTGGCCGAGCCTGAGATGTTGTTTCAGGGAGTCCTTATATCTCTTTTTGGGGGCGCCTCTCTTGCGCTGACCCGTGGTGAGTTCACCATAGAGTAGTATCTTTGGGAGGCGGTGGTCCTCCATCCTGTGTTCTCAATAGCATGGCCTCAATGCTGGTGACCCCTGCTTGCTCAAGGACAGTAACATTAGTCACATAGTCAGTCCAGTGTATATTTAGGATTGTGCAAAGACAGTGCTGGTGAAAGCGTTCGAGGAGTCGTAGGTGTTGGCAATAGGTGACCCATGTTTCGGATCCATAGAGGAGAATCGACAGTACAATAGCTCTGTACACACTGATTTTGGTGCTTTGCCTCAGGTGCTTGTTGCTCCAGACTCTCTTGTGAAGCCTTCCAAATGCACTCTATGCCTTTGCTAATCTGTGATCTATCTCTTTGCCAATCTTGGCGTCTGAAGAGATAATGCTTCCCAGGTAGGTGAACTGCTGAATGGACTTAAGCACAGATGTGCCTATCTTGACGTGGAGATGCTGGTGTTCTTCCTGTGGTGCGGGCTGGTAGAGAACTTCCGTTTTCTTCAGGCTGACTTCCAGCCCAAACATCTTTGCAGCTGTTGTAAAGCAGGATGTGAGGCGCTGCAGGGCTGCTTCTGAATGGGCGACGAGGGCAGCAGCGTCAGCAAAAAGCAGCTCACGGACTAAATAGTTTAGAGTCTTAGTGCGAGCCCTCAGGCGGCTTAAGTTGAACAAGCTGCCATCAGTACTGTAGCGCATATATATGCCGTCTTCTTCTTCCACGTCTGCTGTAGCCCTTTGGAGTATCATGTTGAAGAATATTGTAAATAGTGTTGGTGCAAGAACAAAACCTTAATTACAATTAAAACCAGCAACAAAACATAACTTTTAAAACAATTAAAATCATAACCATGTCTAAAGCTTTCCCCCCCTGAAAGACGGGATGGAGGGGGCTGTTCTGATCTCATTGGGGAGGGAGCTCCACAGACGACAGGCCACCACTGAGAAGGCCCTGTCTCTCGTCCCCACCGGTTGCACTTGCAAGTGTGATTAGGCCGAGAGCAGGACCCCCCAGACAACCTTAAACTCTGTGATCTTTGTATCTTCATTGATGTAGAAAAATACCCTCTTGTTCACAGTATTTTTTCTCTCTAAAGAATTCAAGGCTTTAATAAGCCTTTGCATTAACATTATCAGTTTCTAAAAGGAATGGTTTTTCTTCTCAGGAAGCATCCATCTGTTATCCTTTGTATTATGGAAGGAGATATGCAGGTGCATTACAGTTTCAAGCCCATTTAGCAATTAATTTTTCAAAACCTTCCAATGAAAATCTCAGGTATTCGTATTTCCTTTATGTAATTTCCTAACCACAAAAATTTGACAGAGCTGTTGCTGTGTTCTCTAAGTGGAGCGCACAAAGCCCTCGTACTGCTGGAAAAGAAGCCGGCATAATTGGATGGGCAACACCATGCAGAGAACATTATAACAGTACTAGAAACAAAGCCACATGAGGCGTTGTTTCTAAACCGTACGAGGGGAGTAGAACTCTTTGGCAAGGCCGTTACCAATTTATTTATTTTTCTGAAAGCATTTGTATACTACTTTTTTACCAATGATTTGAAGACACTTAACAAAATTATATTATTATTACTAGCTGACCCGTGCACGCGTTGCTGTGCCATAGTCTGTGGCTAACCCCTTCTACCCACGTGGTGGGAAAGCACAATCAAAGGACTCTTGACAGATGGCCATTTTGCCTCTTGTTGATAACATTAAGAGACCTTTAGTAGTTTGCTCAGGATGAGTTGGGATTTGTATCTTTCTTTTGTTGTATTGTAGTCCTGTCCCACTGTATTCCCAGGCCTGGGACAACAAAGTGAATGTTTGTATGTATGTGGATATGTGCCAGCTTTCCGATTGGTTGCCACTGTGGGATTATTTGCATAACGCCTCTGATTGGCCAGCACCACCAACATTCCGACACTCTAAACTGCCAGAGGGGAGTGGCTCCCAGCCTCTACATTCTAACTGAGGGAGGATTTGCATAATGCCTCTAATTGGCCAGCACCACCAACATTCCGGCACTCTTAACTGCCAGAGGGGGGTGGCGTGGGGGATCTTGGGAATTGTAGTCCAATTGGGGTTTTTTTTTGTATTTTTGGTCATGTTGTTTAATTTTTATTTTATTTTTTGGGGTGGTAAACATACCTTGTGGGGTTTTGTGTGTATGTGGGCTGATTTGGTGTGTCTGCCTTGTGTGGTTTTGCTGTCTATAGGCTACTTAGGATGACAGCTCTCTTTTTATATATATAGATTATTATTATTATTTAAACTGATAAGATAAAATACAAAATATCAAACCATAATTAAAAGTTAGAGTTTTACACTCACGATAATAAAATATTTTACAATTTTAGAATGGATTTTCATAAACTGTGATGTTCATAGAGTTGGGCGTGCAACCCTAATAGGGATGTTGATTCAGGGACTGTTGATTCAGGCTTGATGATCTTAGGCCCAGGATCCTCTACATCTTGAGCTCAAGGGATTTGGGTTCCACAGTAATGCCCTGGACCAGTAATGCTTCCTCTGTTGGCACATGTGGTTCTTTAGCCTCTGAGTCCAGATCACTGTGCATTCATACTTTGTGAAAATAGTACAATTAGGGCACAGGTGGGAAATATATAGGTCATGAATGACTTTTCAATAACTTCTTTTTATTGGCATTTCCAGTGTGAGAGGGTACATCAGCACCGGGAAGTGGCGCAGCTGGCTAAGTAGCATATAATCATAAATTCTTTATCATAAGAAACTCAAATTAGCAATATAGACCACAATCCATATGAAGCAACACAAAAATGAGTTCCAACAAGGTATAACCCTATTTAACGCCAATAGTACAATACAAATAATGTAGTTCAATGTCAATGCAATGCCTGCTCAATCTGTATTCAATGAAAAATATCCAGGATTATACCTTGTTGGAACTCATTTTTGTGTTGCTTCATATGGATTGTGGTCTATATTGCTAATTTGAGTTTCTTATGATAAAGAAGTTATGATTATATGCTACACCACTGAACCTAAAAAGAGTTTCTTTGATAAAAATTGTGATTATATTGACACCACAACCTGATTCTTTACTAAATATATTAGATTGACACAGCACTACGTGTTGATTCGTAGTATTTTATTTTGGTTGGATCTACAGCAACTGCCCCGTTGTTTTTTGCACCTGGCTAAGTGTCAGCTGCATAAGATCTCTCTGACCTGTAGGTCATGTGTTCGAGGCCTGCCCGGGTCGGGGTGGGTGCCCAACCTTAAATGTAGCCTGCTGTCGACCTTTGCAGCCCGAAAGTAGGAGATAAAGGTACCACATTAAGTGGGGAGGCGAATTTTGACTGATTTATGAGGCCATAAAGAACTCCAGGAATCGCTGAGGAATGCGGAAGAACAACAAGGGAAGCTGAAAAATGCTGAGAGAGGTGAGGAGTGCGTCAGCTCCCCCTGGTGGCCAGAAGTTTGTCAGAAGTTTGCCAGAAAATTGCCTCTTTGTTCGTCTTTGTTCGTCTATGTTCGTCAATATATGTATATGCTGAACTGCAGGCATTGTCTGCAAGTATATGTACTGTAATCCGCTCTGAGTCCCCTTCGGGGTGAGAAGAGCAGAATATAAATGAAGTAAATAAATAAATAAATCAGATTACAGAAAAACATTTAGACAAAGAACAACATTAAACATATAGACATACAGATTATATGCAACTACAATGGATTATTTATTTATTTATTAAAATCACAATATGCATAATAGTACATTACATTTAAAACGAAGAAAATTTCCGATCAGCCAATCAACAGGATTCAAATGCCAGCCGGAATAGATAAGTTTTACAAGCTCTACGAAAGGAAAGCAAATCTCGAAGGGCTCGTGTTTCCGCTGGCAAGGCATTCCAGAGACAGGGTGCCACCACCGTGAATTCTCTGCGCCTAGTGGCGATCAAATGGAAAGTCTTAAAGTTGGGTACTTCAAGCAGATTCTGATCTCCGGGGTTGGTTAACAAACAAACAAAGGGGAATTACATTTTCACTCAACATTTGCACCACATGTACATGCATCCATCCTCAGGCATCCAAATATTATTATATCCCTTTCTCCCTCCTTGGAGAAGCACCTGTTAGGCCAGACACTACTTTCCTGTAGCCTTTCCAACGTATAGTTCCTTAACGTCCATAACGCCATAACTTCAAAATGCATCCTTTCCCGAAGCACAATGCCAAGTAGCAGATCTCTGTTTTCCATACAGCAGAATTCGACTCCTTGCACAAAATCCAAGACTCCAAAAGCACACTTCTTCCTCTTCCCTTGTGAAAGAAGGTCCAAAGTGTACTTTCCCATAGCATATCTGACACTCTCCGAATACACCATCTCTGTCCTTCCCATGGACCAGAGAGGCGAGTGGAACAGACTCCTCATGGTCACACTTTGACCATTATTAGACGGAGTCTTTTATAGGAATATTTTGCTGATGTCGTCCCAAAGTTGTAAATGATAGACGTCTTCCATCCTGGATCCATCTGTTGGGCTTGTGGATTCTTTGTTGGGCTTGTGGCTTCTTTGGCTACCAGCAGTGCAAACTGATACAAGGGATGGGAATTTTCATGAGTGAAGATTCTCTGGGAACTTGTCTGTGTAAACTAGAGTGAGATAAGCAACACCTGCGTTGATAGTGCAGTCAGCAGAGAAGGAATTTTAATTGGCAAAATTCAAGGCCTATGTTTTAATTAGAGAATCGAAAGTGGTTTGGTTGACTATTTTACTGCTCCTTGCTGTAGTGACCCCCAATTTTCTGGCAACGTTGGTGCAGGAAGATCATCTTGCTTTGGGACTCAAGTTTTCTGCTTTGTCTGTGGAAGTTTTTATTTTAAGTTTTTGGGACTTCTCTTGGACTCTTTTGATTCTCTTGGTCTCTATTGAATGCATTGGGACTCTATTGGATTTATTTCACCTGTATTGCTTTGGCTCCTGAAACCTTCCTGCTTAGATTATAGATGTGTTTTCTTTTTACCTTTTTATTCTTCAATATATTGCTGATATTACTTGCTTCCAATAAATGACTATATTTCAAGTGCTGGTGTTGTGTGAATACATCTAGAGGGTCCAGGTTCCCTGGAGTGCGACATTCTTTGGCTACCAGGATTGTGGGCTCTGAAGTGCAAACAGGTACAAGGGATGGGACTTTTCATGCGCTGAGTTTCTCTGGGAATTAGTCTGTTGAAATAGAGTGAGATCAAGTTAACACCTGCGCTGATAGTACAGTCAGCAGAGAAGGCATTTTAATTGGCAAAATTCAAGGTCTGTGCTTTTGGGTGCCGGGAGGAAAATGCCAATTAGGGAATCGAAAGTGGTTTGGTTGACTATTTTACTTCTGCTTGCTTTAGAAACCCTCAGATTCTGGCAACGTGGATTCAGGAAGGTTCTTTTGCATTGGATTGCATTCATGTCCATAGACTTAAGATTCTGCTATGCCTTTGGGAATTCTAGTTTGTGTTTTTAGGACTTTGATTCTCTTGGACTCTATTGGATTCTCTTGGACTCTCCTGGACTCTATTGGATTTATTTTACCGGTGCTGCTTTGGCTCCTGAAACCTTCCTGCTTAGATTATAGATGTGTTTTCCTTTTACCTTTTTATTCTTCATTGCATTGCTGATATTACCTGCTTTTAATAAATGACTATATTTCAAGTGCTGGTGTTGTGTGGTTACATCTAGAGCAGTGGTTCTTAACCTTCCTAATGACGTGACCCCTTAATATAGTTCCTCATGTTGTGCTGACCCCCCCCCCCCTATCATAAAATTATTTCCGTTGCTACTGCACAACTGTAATTTTGCTACTGTTATGAAGGGTAATGTAAATCTCGGATATGCAGGATGTATTTTCATTCACTGGACCAAATTTGGCAGAAATACCCAATGCACTCAAATTTGAATAATGGTGGGATTGGGGGCGGGGAAGGTGATTTTGTCATTTGGGAGTTGTAGTTACTGGGATTGGAAGTTCACCCATAATTGAAGAGCATTCTGAACTCCACCAATGATGAAATCGAACCAAACTTGGCATACAGAACTCCCATGACCAACAGAAAATACTGGAAGGGTTTGGAGTTGTAGTTCACTTACATCCTGAGAGCACTATGGCCTCAAAACAATGGTGGATCTGGACCAAACTTTGCATAAAAATCAACATGCCCAAATGTGAACTCTGGTGGAGTTTGGGGAAAATAGACCTTGACATTTGGAAGTTGTAGTTTCTGGGATTTATAGTTCACCTACAATCAAAGAGCATTCTGAATCCCACCAAAGTTAGAATTGGGCCAAACTTTCCACACAGAACCCCCATGACCAACAGAAAATGCTGTGTTTTCTCATGGTCTTTGGTGACCCCTCTGACACCGCTTTGCGACCCCTCTAGGGGTCCCGACCCCCAGGTTGAGAAACACTGATCTAGAGGGTCCACGTCCCTGGAGTGCGACACCATCTCAGTTTCCTGGACAGATGTTGACTCTTCTTGATTGGTGTTGACAAATGTTGCAAGGCCACCTTCCCCCAGTGCATGCTGGGAGGAAGGAGTTTTGCCTCCCTCCCATGAGCGAGGCGAAAAGGGGAGGTTCCAGATGGAGCCTCCCTGCAACTGGGGCGCGGCTTCATCCACCGGAAGCCAGCCCCAGTTGCTCACTTCGTTTCCAGACGGCGACCCACCACTCCCGCCCATTAACAGTACCGGCCCGGTTGCTTGTTGGAGCCGGGGAGGAATTTTTCCCCCTTCAATCAGAAAAGGGGTTTTTTTTTTCGCCTACCCCCCTTTACTGTTTAGGGGCTAGAGGGGAGGGGTGGATATAAATAGGGTTAGCAGAAAATAGATAGGGAAATTCCCTTATCTTGGTGTGCACCTACAGTAAGGCACCCCCCGTTAGGGGTGAAGGCCATCATGTTAATACTCAACCAAAGTTCAAGTTGATCGGTGAAGTTCTGTTAAATGGCCTGGAATGGGAGGAGGCTGGTCTCAACATCTTGGGGACCAGACCTCGCTCTCATTTCCCTTAACGGGTTGCCCTGGTCGGATGGCCAGGGAATCCAGGTGTTTCGCCCGCAAATTACCATCGAAACCAGGTAGGGTGGCTACCTGAATTGGATACACCAAATTCCTGACACCCCTTGAATTAAGGTTAAGGACAGTTAAATGGGTAACAATTCAAATAAATGTTGCCCACTGTTGTCGTGTGTCTTATTTCGGGGGTGGGCAGGCAAACATTTCCTTAACTTGAAAGAACCATTGTCACAGTTCTTATCCATTCTCATTAGCACCTTTTAATTACAGTCCAGCAAGCAGGTAGTTAGTCACTGCAGGCCTTAATATTATACTGGTGTTTCCAAAATTATTAACTCCAGCCACACATCCTTCCCTTCTACTCATTCATACCCGCACATCATTTTAAATTCACATTTCTCAATTCTGCACGTTAATTTTTTGTGACACATGGCCATCCAGAAATTGCCTGAGTATTTGCGCCATCTGCATACACTGCATATGGAGAATGGTTAGGAATGCTTCGCAGCATAACAACACATGATAAATAAATTAATAGCGGTGTCGATATTTATACAGGGATCCTTTTAAAAATAAAATAAAAAGAGTGGGTGGAAATGTCACACAAGACTGTAATAACCCCGGCTCGGCTGCAAGTCAGACTAATTTGTCTGATGGCATTAAGAGTAAAATTTTCTGTATAGATCAAAGTTGCACAGTAGGGAAGATAATGCTCCTGCCTTTCCCATTCTCGTGCGAAGCTGCACAATTTGTAGTGTTCTGAAAAATGAGCATTGAACTAGCTCTTTTTTTTTTAAAGAAAAGGGAACATATCCTTGACTGTCTGCCAGCCAAACTGTCTAGCCATATCAAATGTTTTTAAGTAAACCACGTTTGATTACCTTGGGGACTAGGGCTGCTAAATTCATGAAGTTTACTGTAAAATTGGTGTAGTCTGATACCATTCTGTGTCCTACTTCAATACTCTACTGTCTCTGAGTCTTTCTTTTTCCATATATGCATACTAGGGGTGGATATCTCCGGTCGTAATACTTTGATTTCCGTTAATTTTTCGTATTTAAAATTATTTTGACCCTATATTGACCCTCGGAGTCCAACCCGGAAGTGATCTTTCTAAATCGAAACCGGGTCAGGCATTTCCGTAAAGGGCGCACTATTAGGCCGTTTTTATTCCCGCCCTTTCTTACTCTTTAACCCGCCTCAGCTCTCAACTGGCGAGAGGAGACTGGAAAGCAGCACCCTCCATTCCCCTCTCGTCAGCTGAGAGCTTTGGAAGCCTGAAAGCCAGGGGCCGAGATCGCTTGGGAAGGAGAGTCTTGGTGATTGATTCGGAGGAAATCACCTAAGAAAGCTAAGTGTAGTTCCACTTGCTACCAGAGTAAATTCAAAAGAGCATGAAAGCACTAAAAATATAGTAAACTAGCTGTACCCGGCCACGCTTTGCTGTGGCTGACTGTGGTGGTTTCCAAAGTGAAGTCCTGAGAAAGTAGTGGTATTAGACTCAGTTGGAAGGGACTCCCAAAGGTCTTCTAGTCCAGCCCCCTCCTTTATGAGAGGCAGAAATATTGAGTTACTATTTTATTATTATTGATTATTAATATTTTTGGACTCAGTTGAAAGGGACTCCCAAAGCTCATCTAGTCCAGCCCTCCTTTTTATGCGAGGCAGGAAGATTGGAGTTACTATTTTACTATTATAATTGTTATTATTATTATTCTCAGTTGGGACTCCCAAAGCTCATCTAGTCCAGCCCCCTCCTTTATGCCAGGCAGGAATATAGAGTTACTATTTTATAATTATACATTATTATTATACATTATTATTATACATTATTATTATTTTCATTGGACTAATTTTAAAGGGACTCCCAAAGGTCATCTAGTCCTGCCCCCCTTTTTATGGCAGGTAGGAAGATGGGAGTTACTATTTTATTATTATACATCATCTTCATTATTATTATTCTCATACAATTGATGAGGGGGGAGGAAAGAAAGGGAGGAAGGAAGGAAGGAAAGGGAGGGAGGAGTGATGGAGAAAAGGACAGAAAGGAGGGAAAGAAGTAAAGGAAGGAGAAGGGAAGTAGAGAAATGGAGGAAGGGAAAGAAGGAGGGAGGGAAGGAGAGGGTTGGAGTGGATGGGCTTTAGGGCTCTCTTCCAATTGGTTAGCCATCTGTTGTGAGGGCTTTGATGGTGACTTTCTGGGCAATGAGGTTGGGCTCTTTTGCAAGTAATGTGAGTTGGATTGCAACCCCTATGACCGCCACCCTGGCACCTGCCTCCTTCCCTTGTGCTCTGGGAGTGTGTGTGTGGGATGAAGAGACTGTGTGTGTGCAGAGAGTGTGGCCTCCCTCCCTCTGTTTTTGCCTTCTCTCGCTGTCTCTCTCTCCTCCTCCTCTGCCCTTTTCGTGCTGCTGCCTCCTCGGAGCTCTCCTTTCCCAAGGCCCGGCGCTGTGTGGCTCTCCCTCCCTCCCTCCCTCCCTCTCTCTCTCTCTCTCTCTCTCTCTCACATACACACACACCCGGGAGGGAACAGCGCTGCCTGGCGCTGTAATGAGGCAAAGCGCCGCCAGAGCCCCTCCTGTCGCTGCCGGAGAGAGGGAGAAAAGAAGGTGGCTATGGCTGCATCCACAGCTGGGGCTCCTTTCCAGTAGCACGTGCTTACAGGGTTTTTTTTTTTGGCGGAGATCAGGGAGGGGGAATGCGAGAGAGGCTGAGGCTCTGAGTGCGTGCGTGCGTTACAGTCTGTGGAATGGGGCCGCTGTGTAACGTTCTAAAGAGGCAGGGGTGGGAGTTCCGTTGGCCTTTTGGGGGGTTCTGTTTGGGGTGTTGGGAGGTTCGTGGGTCGGGTTTTTTTGGCAAAAGACATACCTCGTTGTATGTAGGAATGTGTTGCCAAGTTTAGTGGTTCTGAGGCTTATAGTTTAGTTGTCTATTTGCCGAGTTGCACGACGTGAAGAAAAATATATAATAGACTAGCTGTACCCGGCACGCGTTGCTGTGCCCTATTTAGGAGATGCGAGAAAGTCTGAGTATGTAAGTGTTGGAATTGATGTTACTTAGGGTCTTGGTGGGGTCGTGGCTGTGTTGTTGTGGGTTGTTCTGGTGGGTGGGATGTTGAAATTCTGGGCAGTTGTCGGTGTGTGGTGTTGCTGGCGTTCTGCAGAGCTTGTGGATATACAATGTTTTTTGTCTTTCCATCTGCTGTGTTGATGGAGGGGTTCTGTGGTTTCCCAACTCTGGATTTGAAAAAAGAAACTGTGTTTCTGTTCTGGCGTTTGCTCTGCCCTTTTTTGTTTGATGTACTGTATGTAGCGTTGCGAGTGTGTCGTCCGATGATGTTCTTTTTAGAAGGCATGGCTTGTCTTTTGGGTCAGTTTCTGCCTGTGTGGAAGGAAGGAATGGCATACAAATGGGTTGAGCAGTAGACGCAAGGTTGTGTTATGTGCGTATTGTGTTGTGTGTAGGTATTACTTTTTTGGTGAGTTAGTGGGTGTGTGGTGGAATTGTGGGTGGTAGTATGTTGTGGAATGCTTGTGTGGGTGGGGTGTTTTGGGTGTTTGTGTGTGTTTGTAGAGTATCAGTGCAGTGTTGTGTTGTGTTGTGGTTGGAGTATAGGTGGAGTTGGTTTTTGTTTGTGGTGGTGGTAGGTGTTGTGTGTGCGGGGTCCCGTAAGGTTGGGGGGATGGGTTGTGATAGGAAGTTGTGTTGTGTGGGTAGGAATTGCTAGAGAATTGCTCCCTCAGTTTGGTTTTGTCAGTTTAACCCTCAAACACCAACTGACTGAACTGAAATCACTCAGCATTCTATCCTAGCCTTGGCTGGCTGTGCCCAGCGTTACTATGGTTACTCAGCCTCCCTGCATTTTGTGTGGGCCGATGTTGGCCAATGGGTTTCGCTGGCTGCTGCAGAGGTTGCTGGGAAATGTAGTTTTTTTGTATCGTTGTTTTGGGGGCCTTCTAGGTTTTTGGGGGGAACTTTTTTTGCTATAAACCTTCCTTGCCTGAGGCCTATTTTTGTTGGCAAGTTTGGTGTCTCTGCCTTGGATGGTTTCTCTGTCTCTGTCAGTCGTTCGACGACAGGACCTCCTTTATATAATAGATGATATCTATCTATCTATCTATCTATCTATATATTATTGTGAAGCACAACACTGTAGCCAGTTGGAAATTTCAAAATTTGAACATATAAACCATATATACTAATTCATATTATCACTTACACACAGGTAAGTGGCAGATGCAAGAGATTCTAAAGCCCAATGGCTTAGAGGAGAAAACTCATCTCTTGCGTCGCCACTGCAGGAGATTTCCTCCGCATGGGTTTTATGACTATGTGGAAGAAGGAATAAAAAAACACCAAGTAAAGCTATAATATCTACTAGTACTGGTTCACACGGAAGGAAAAGGAAAAAAAACTATCACAAAGTCTGGTTTTCCTTTTGATATAAATACATTAATGTCTTTATATAAGTGTCAAAGTGCAGAAATAACTTATGTGTATAAATATATATACAAACATAAATATCACGATATTTCAATGGTTACAAAGTGCAAGGTACTTAGCATTTATGTCGGAGTCCATAGAGTTCCACCGTTGGCAAACCGTAGTATTAGGTAAATATCCCAGAGTTCGTCAATAGGAAATGAAACGAACAATTCCTGTGAACTATAAGATCACGACCAATCCAAATTGGGGATAAGCAAACTGATAATGTTCCAAAATGTAAACCTTCGGTAAATACTAAGTTTCTAATCCACAAGGATGGCACAAGGTTGCCCATCGGGCTAGGGCTCTGTATATTAGATTTTTTGAACAATTGTTTCCAAGTGTTTGCCTGGATGGTCTTTAGAGGCCCCTACAACAAAGAGAAACACTGGGTGGGATTGTATGAGAAAGAGGACTGCATTGTTTGGACTACCACACCAAGCCCATTTTATATAAGATACAGAACTTGGGCAACTCTTCTGGTAATGTAACTCCAGAGCATATTTGACTCATTGCATTCTACAATGTGTTGTTCCATGATTATTGTGCGATATATTTATCATTGCATAATACCACATGCTTTGAGTTTCAGAACATTGAATATATACATTTCCCTTAGACACTGATATGTTTTTGTCATGATTAGATGTTTGGATTAATATTACATTAGAGTGTTTATCTTGCCCCCCCCCCCTCCTTTATTTCCAACTCTCTGTATTCCACAGTGTTGTTCCATGATTATTGTGTAATATCTTTATCATTGCATTGAATACCACATGCTTTGAGTATCAGAACATTGAATATATACATTTCTCTTAGATACTGATATGTTCTTGTCATGATTACATGGTTGGATTGATTTGCCTGTGCTTTTAACAGTGTTGGACCTGTTTTTTCTGCTTTGCGCATGCGCTGAAGCACTAACGACCTAATAACAAAAATTCATTATTAATTATGTTTCAATTATGAAATTTATTTTTAAAAAATTGGAACACTTTCTATAACAACCCACCAATGGAAATTCCCCCCCCCCCCCCAGGTTTAGAAATATTTTTTTATGGATCAATCACACCCCTAATGCATACACACACACACACACACACACATACACACACACACTGGATTGAAAAGAAATGTGATCTATGCCCAAAAGCATACATGCTCTACTGCTCCATTTGCACAAGAGCTATTTCCATAGATTTGATGCGCACAGAGTCTTGAACTGTACCTGTTGATAGAATCAATGTTTTGATTTTCATAACTTATATTCATTTGAATGAGATTGCAGACGATGTTTGATCTTGAAGTGCTTTGCAAATAATAACCGATTTCTCAGAGCACACAGTACACTATTTGCACATAGAAATATTGGCACACATATGCCAAAGATATAAATAGCTACACGAGCACAAGGATGGTACAACTCGGGTAGTTACAATAGCACAAGAGGGGCACAACTGGCATTTCTTTCATCACAACTCTTTCTGTTATTTTTGGCAACAGTGTCGAGGCTGTCATGCTCTGTTTGCTGTTAGCTGTAATCCTGTTATAATTTGTTTTGGGGTCTTTTAAAAGTTCAATTCTTAGAGATGAGTGTCTGTGTTTCGGGAGCGGGATAACATTTATTCTGTACTGGTTGGCACTTGTACAATAACCCTAACTCATAGCATGTGACGGCGCGGTGACCGCCACCTGCATGGAAAACCTTGAGTTCTAAAGAGTTTGCATTGTTGAATTGTGTTTTTGCAGCCTGCACAGTTTTGCAAAAGTGTAGTTTCATTGATTGGTTCTTGGCACCTGCCAATCATCATTTGCAGAGCCCAGTTGAGTTTGTTCCGCCCCCTTTCCCAGGGATCTAGGGAACAAGCCGTTTTGCAAAAGTGTAGTTTCATTGATTGGTTCTTGGCACCTGCCAATCATCATTTGCAGAGCCCAGTTGAGTTTGTTCCGCCCCCTTTCCCAGGGATCTAGGGAACAAGCCGTTTTGCAAAAGTGTAGTTTCATTGATTGGTTCTTGGCACCTGCCAATCATCATTTGCAGAGCCCAGTTGAGTTTGTTCCGCCCCATTCCCAGGGATCTAGGGAACAAGCCGTTTTGCAAAAAAGTGTAGTTTCATTGATTGGTTCTTGGCACCTGCTAATCATCATTTGCAGAGCCCAGTTGAGTTTGTTCCCCCCCTTCCCAGGGATCTAGGGAACAAGCCGTTTTGCAAAAGTGTAGTTTCATTGATTGGTTCTTGGCACCTGCCAATCATCATTTGCAGAGCCCAGTTGAGTTTGTTCCGCCCCCTTTCCCAGGGATCTAGGGAAGAAGCCGTTTTGCAAAAGTGTAGTTTCATTGATTGGTTCTTGGCACCTGCTAATCATCATTTGCAGAGCCCAGTTGAGTTTGTTCCTTGGCACCCCTTTCCCAGGGATCTAGGGAACAAGCCGTTTGCAAAGTGTAGTTTCATTGATTGGTTCTTGGCACCTGCCAATCATCATTTGCAGAGCCCAGTTGAGTTTGTTCCGCCCCTTTCCCAGGGATCTAGGGAACAAGCCGTTTTGCAAAAGTGTAGTTTCATTGATTGGTTCTTGGCACCTGCTAATCATCATTTGCAGAGCCCAGTTGAGTTTGTTCCGCCCCCTTTCCCAGGGATCTAGGGAACAAGCCGTTTGCAAAAGTGTAGTTTCATTGATTGGTTCTTGGCACCTGCAAATCATCATTTGCAGAGCCAGTTGAGTCCCCCTTTCCCAGGGATCTAGGGAACAAGCCGTTTTGCAAAAGTGTAGTTTCATTGATTGGTTCTTGGCACCTGCCAATCATCATTTGCAGAGCCCAGTTGAGTTTGTTCCACCCCCTTTCCCAGGGATCTAGGGAACAAGCCGTTTTGCAATTGTGTAGTTTCATTGATTGGTTCTTGGCACCTGCCAATCATCATTTGCAGAGCCCAGTTGAGTTTGTTCCGCCCCCTTTCCCAGGGATCGTTTGCAAAAGTGTAGTTTCATTGATTGGTTCTTGGCACCTGCCAATCATCATTGCAGCCGTTTCTAGGGAACAAGCCGTTTTGCAAAGTGTAGTTTCATTGATTGGTTCTTGGCACCTGCCAATCATCATTTGCAGAGCCCAGTTGAGTTTGTTCCGCCCCCCTTTCCCATTGAGGGATCTAGGGAACAAGCTAGGGAACGTTTTGCAAAAGTGTAGTTTCATTGATTGGTTCTTGGCACCTGCCAATCATCATTTGCAGAGCCCAGTTGAGTTTGTTCCGCCCCTTTCCCAGGGATCTAGGGAACAAGCCGTTTTGCAAAAGTGTAGTTTCATTGATTGGTTCCTGCCAATCATCATTTGCAGAAGTTGAGTTTGTAGTTTCCCAGGGATCTGAACAAGCCGTTTTTGGTTTCATTGATTGGTTCTTGGCACCTGCCAATCATCATTTGCAGAGCCCAGTTGAGCTTGTTCAGTTGAGCTTGCCCCTTTCCCAGGGATCTAGGGAACAAGCCGTTTTGCAAAAGTGTAGTTTCATTGATTGGTTCTTGGCACCTGCCAATCATCATTTGCAGAGCCCAGTTGAGTTTGTTCCACCCCTTTCCCAGGGATCTAGGGAACAAGCCGTTTGCAAAAGTGTAGTTTCATTGATTGGTTCTTGGCACCTGCCAATCATCATTGCAGAGCCCAGTTGAGTTTGTTCCACCCCTTTCCCAGGGATCTAGGGAACAAGCCGTTTTGCAAAAGTGTAGTTTCATTGATTGGTTCTTGGCACCTGCCAATCATCATTTGCAGAGCCCAGTTGAGTTTGTTCCGCCCCTTTCCCAGGGATCTAAGGAACAAGCCGTTTTTACAAAAAGTGTAGTTTCATTGATTGGTTCTTGGCACCTGCCAATCATCATTGCAGAGCCCAGTTGAGCTTGTTCCGCCCCCTTTCCCAGGGATATAGGGAACAAGCCGTTTACTAAAAGTGTAGTTTCATTGATTGGTTCTTGGCACCTGCCAATCATCATTTGCAGAGCCCAGTTGAGCTTGTTCCGCCCCCTTTCCCAGGGATCTAGGGAACAAGCCGTTTTGCAAAAGTGTAGTTTCATTGATTGGTTCTTGGCACCTGCCAATCATCATTTGCAGAGCCCAGTTGAGTTTGTTCCGCCCCCTTTCCCAGGGATCTAGGGAACAAGCCGTTTTGCATTCCAGAGCTTTCCAGGACTTCTCCTGAAAGGACATGTTCAGAAGGATTGCCAGACCAGGCCCTTAATCAGGCCAACTTTCAATACAAAATCTGATTTTCCTTGAAATTCAAGCAGAAGGCTCAGCACATTGGAAGGCTGAGTAAATCTGGGGAGTTCCAAGGGCCTCCAAACCAGTCATTTGGCCTCCAGAGGAAGGCTTCGTGACTTCTAGTTCTGCCACCTGACTGGGGCTGCGAGTGTCCCTACCTCAAGGCCAATGAGAGAGGAAAGACTCAGAGAGCTTTGTGGACCAAAACAGCAAAGGAACTCTAAAGTAAGCCAGTTATTCTTTTGGGGGGAAACTAAGCAATGTGCCTGAGTGAAGTTGACTCATGTTATGGACAATAAAATGTCCAGTTTGGTCCTTGGAGCCCCGAGCTTTTAAAGGGAGACAAAAAGCAAGCACGTCCTTGCCCTTCCACAGGCATCCATAGCCTGAGTGCGACGGCACGCAATACATCTGGGGAAGGTGGAAAAATTCATACAGAGAGACTGATCTCTGTGCCAGCCCCATTCAGACTGGGGGATGCTGAGTGCTATAGTCCAAATAAGTCATTTTCTCCTGGCTCTACATCAAGGGTGGGCAACCTACGGCCCACGGGCCATCCCCGGCCCAGCAGCCAGTTCTGTGCGGCCCGGGAGAAGGGTGTCGGGGGGGCGGGGCCAAGAGGAAGGGGTGCCACTGCCACCATCTGATCGTGGGCCCTGTGGGGACTGTGTTGGCAGACAGGCGGAGGAGCCGCGACTTTAGAGTGCTCGCCATCCCGCGTCACTCGCCCACTCGCCCGCTCGCCTTGCCAACGCGCCTACGCACCCGCTCGCCCTCTCGCCCACTCTGGCTTTCCCAGTGCCAGCAACAGCAAAGCCAGGCAGGGGATCTTGCCTCCCCTGCTAGGCCTTGTTGTTGCCGGCGCTGGGAGAGCTGGAGCAGGCGAGAGGGCGCATGGGCGAGAGGGCAAGGTGAGCAGGTGGGGCGAGGCAAGCAGTGGGCGGGGCAAGGCAAGCAGCGGGCGGGGCGGGCAGGCGAGCGGGCGAGGCGAGTGAGCAGTGAGTGGCGAGCAGGCGGGGCAAGATGACGAGGTAGGCAGGCAAGCAGAGCAACTGACGGAGAGGGAGGGAGGGGGGAGAAGAGGAGGAGGCCAGGGAGGGAGCAAGTGCCGCTGCCGCCGCTGACCATCCTTAATAAGTGAACTATATATCCCAGTAACTGCAACTCCCAAATGTCTATTTTTCCCCAAATTTCCCCAGTGTTCATATTTGGGCATATTGAGGATTTGTGCCAAGTTTGGTCCTGAGTTTCCCATCCTTCCAATGGGGTTTGATCTCTTCCTTTTCCATCACGAATCTCAAAGGCTTGCTGTCAGGAGTTTTTTTAGAAAGGTGGGAACAGGAAGTCATCGAGAGGGAAGGGACCCCAGGGCCATCCAGCCCAACCCCAGGGGGTACACAATCAAAGCACCCCGACTGATGGCCATCAAGCCTCTGCATAAAACTCTCCAGAAGTGGACTGCAAGGAAGCATTATTTTATTTTAGTGGTTTTTATTATTATTTTATAATAATTTTATAAGAATAGTAATAATAATATATAATAAATAATATAATATTATGTTATATTATATTATAATTTCAATATATTATAATGTCTATATATATACTATAATATAATTACTATGATATTAATACTAATAATATATGAATATTTCTTGATATATTAATATGTTAATATTAATGATGTATAATATATAGTAAATACTAGCTGTATCCGGCACGCATTGCTGTGCCCTATTTAGGAGATGCGAGAAAGTCTGAGTATGTAAGGGTTGGAATTGATGTTACTTATGGTGTTGTTGGGGTCATGGCTGTGTCGTTGTGGGTTGTTCTGGTGGGTGGGATGTTGAAGTCCTGTGGAGTTGTCGGTGTGTGGTGTTGCTGCCGTTCTGCAGAGCTTGTGGATATACAATGTTTTCTGTCTTTCCGCCTGCTGTGTTGATGTAGAGGTTCTGTGGTTTCCCAACTCTGGGGCACGCTACGTAGAGTTGTCCGTGGGAGAAGCATTCTGTGTCAAGGTCTGTGCCACAGATTTGTAGTGTTTGTCCTTGAGCCTTGTTTATGGTGATGGCAAAAGCTAGTGTAGTGCAGTGTCTTTCTGTTCTGGCGTTTGTTCTGCCCTTTTTTGTGTGATGTATGTAGCGTTGCGAGTGTGTCGTCCGATGCTGTTCTTTTTAGGAGGCATGGCTTGTCGTTTGGGTCAGCTTATGCCTGTGTGGAAGGAAGGAATGGCATACAAATGGGTTGAGCAGTAGACGCAAGGTTGTGCTATGTGCGTATTGTGTTGTGTGTAGGTATTACTTTTGTGTTATTCTGGGGGTATGTGTTTGTCAGTGGTGCCTGTGTCCCTGGTGCCCTATTTGTCTCTATCCTAGATCTTGGCCTTGACAGTTTAACCCTCAGACACCAACTGTCTGAACTGAAATCACTCAGCATTCTAATCTAGCCTTGACTGGCTTTGGCCACCGTTACTATGGTAACTGATGTTGGCCAATGGGTTTCGCTGGCGGCCGCAGAGGATGCTGGGAAATGTAGTTTTTTAAATTGTTGTTTTGGAGGCCTTCTAGGTATTTTTGCTAAAAACCTTCCTTGCCTGAGGCCTATTTTTGTTGCCAAATTTGGTGTCTCTGCCTTGTAAGGTTTCTCTGCCTAGGACGGTCGTTCGATGACGACTCTTCCTTTAGATATATAGATAATAAGTGAATAAATAAATAATGTAGATTAGCATGTAGTTCTGCCTTCAGGTGCGGCCCTCCATAATATTTGTTGGCTCTCGTGTGGCCCCTTGGAAAAAATAATTGCCCACCCCTGCTCTACATGGGAGAAGCTGCTAAAGTGCTTAAAGGGAGGGTGGCCCTTGTGGGATGGATTTAATTGTTGGTCTTATGCTTACGGAGTAGTTCAAAAAATAGCCCCTCTTCTATTATATATAAGAATTAATGTAGATGATTTGTTCTTGTTCAGTCTGCTTCATGTATTGTGTTTTTCCCATTCACTCACATGACTGTTCTCATCTGTTCACACACTTTGGGAAAGCAACACAAATACATTTCTCTGTGCTGCACTTTTCTCTTTAAAACAAAAATCCCGATGATTTGTTTCATTAGCAACATTCTTCAGATCCAATGCACCTAATCCACGGTTGAGTCTACAGGCAGGAAATCAGTTCAGTGAACATGAATTTATGCAACAAAAGAAAGTGCTCACTTAGGGAGTACTCGTAATACTTTGCTCATTGAAAAAAATGCTAACCTTTGGACTTTTTATACTGCAATGCTCTGGTGTTTCTCTTTGGATTTAGTTGCGAATGAAAGACTCCAAAAAAGCTCTCTAATCCGTCAATCTCCTATATGCTGAAGCGTGGGTTTCCTGGTGCCCCTTTTGACTATTATTTCTTCCCTTAATTATATCATGCTATAGGCAAACTGCATTTAATTCAATTGTCTATTCTTCCAGTCTTTCCTGACTTAAAAAAAGTTTTATTCACAGGTCATCTATTTTTATTTTTTGAATGTTAGATGTGAGGCTGATTTTTGGGGGTTGATGTAGTCAACTAGAAATAATTATTTTTCTTTTTACATTTATTTATTTACTTTATTTACTTTATTTATATTCCGCTCTTCTCACCCCGAAGGGGACTCAGAGCAGATTACAGCACACATACTTGCTGACAATCCCTGCAGTTCAACATATGACATATAAACATGTGACATTTATCACAGTACAGTACAATACATACATTTTTGACATATTACACACATATATAGACGAACAGAGGCAAACTTTCTGGCCACCAGGGGGAGCTAGAGCACTCCTAATCTCTCAGCGTTTTTTCCAGCGTCCCTTGTTGTTCTTCCGCATTCCTCAGCGATTCCTGGGTTCTTTTTAATGGCCTCATAAATCAGTTAAAAATTGCCTCCCCACTTTAATGTGGTACCTTTATCTCCTACTTGACAAATGTAACTGTCTTTTAGGCTGCAAAGGTCAACAGCAGGCTACACTTAAGGTCGAGAACCCACCTCGAGTCATATTTAAGCTGCTGGTCCTCAACTTCAAGGCATTACATGGCTCTGGCCCGCTATATCTAAAAAAATTGACTCGCTTTCTATCAACCCCAGAGACCACTTCGCTCTGAAGATCAAATTCTGCTTGTAATTCCCAGTCTCAAGATCATACGATCTACAAAGACCAGGCGCAGGGCCTTCTCTGCTGTGGCCCCATCTTTTTGGAACACTCTTCCGCTTGACGTCCGTACGCTCCAAGACTTACTGCGTGCAAGACTTATCTGTTTAGGCAGGCCTTCCCACCTGGCTAATCAGTTTTATGTTTTACTGTTTTTACTGTTTTATTGTGTCACTCATGTCTGATGTAAGATGCTGCGAGCCTCCGGGGAGTGGCGGCTTACAAATTTGAAATAGAATAGAAAAAATATATAGAAAAAATATAGAAAAAATAGAATTTATTTCACCTAGGCCAAAGTGGATGTTAGCAGAGTCTTTATTCCAAAAACTGAAATACCTCAATGCAAATATACAGAAATATTTATAGGGCCCTGACAGCAGTTTAAAACAAAGGACTTCTGCTGTGCTGAGTGTTGATGGATCCAGATTGTGGCAGACTAGGATCAAGAGCAGGGGTGGGCAACCTCCGTCCCGCGGGCCGGATGCGGCCCGGCAGCAGATTCTGTCCGGCCCGGGGAGAAGGGCGTGGGGGGGGGTGGGGCCAAGAGGAAGGGGTGCCGTGGCTTTGAAGTGCCTACCATCCCTGGAGGCAATCCGGGCCTGCAGCAGAAGCAGTCGGCGACCTGCGGCAGTTGATTGCCTTGGCGACCCAGAAGACTTAATCATCTTCCGGGTCGCCAGGGCTATCAGCCACCTCCGATCGCCGACTGCTCCCCCCTGCAGGCCCGGATAGCCTCCATAGCAGGCACTCCATAGCAGGGCAATCAGCTGGGGGCGAGAATGGGTGGAGGCCTGCAGCCTCTGATGGCCTGCTGCTCTGTTCTCCTCTGCTGCGGCATCGGCTGGGTCCGCTTTGCCATGCTCTGGGCTGGGTCCATTGGGCCATTCCATCTTGGTTCGCACCTTGTCTTCTTGAATTTTATTTTATTTTAGTGGTTTTTATTATTATTTTATAATAATTTAATAATTATAATATAATAAATAATATAATGTTATGTTATAATTTCAATATATTATAATGTCTATATATATACTATAATATAATAATTATGATATTAATACTAACAATATATGACTATTTCTTGATATATTAATATGTTAATATTAATGATGTGTAATATATTGTAATAAATAAATAAATTATGTAGATTAGAATGTAGTTCCGCCTTTAGGTGTGGACCTCCATAATATTTTTTGGCTCTCGCGTGGCCCCTTGGAAAAAAGAATTGCCCACCCCTGATCTACAGGCTGATTGGCCGGGATGTGGCATCTGTCATAGTTGCCTTATTGGTCTCCAGGTTTAATCAACTGAATACTAATGTCTGTTTATTTATCCCCTCAGGAGAAGGATCGAAACGGAAAGGGGTGTAGCGGGGCAAGAGAGAAGGGTGTTTAATAGGGTTTGATGTTTCTGTTTCTGACAATGCCATGGGTGCCAGCCAGGTAGACAAAAGGGTGCTCGGGGTGTTGGCAGATTGAATGGGCATCCCAGGGAGCGAGTCTGATCTAGCAACAGAGGTGAGGAAATGTTCCCAGGAATAAAATCAGGTTGTATCAGGAAAACCCTGTGGTTCTTCCTAAAGCCCATTCTGTATGTGTGTGTCTTGATTGTGGTAAATAATGTGTGGTCATTTCCTGAGTTCCACGGTGTGTGCAGTGCTTGTGCAACAGTCTAGAGAAGTTCAGCGAAGGGTCTAATTTGAATGTGAAAGGGTCATGTGGGAATCAATGCCTTGTTTTCGAAAGTTTTATGCAACAGCCTTGCTTTTTAAATGGCATTTACAGAATTGGCCATGTTGCATTTTCCCAGTCTCAGTGTGAGAACTCGGTTGGCTCGATAGATGTCCTGCTGGCTTCTTAGCTGCAGACAAATGGCCTGATTGATACTGTATTGTATGCAGAAATGGACAAATGCGACAGCCCCGGCTCACCTGTTGCGTTCTATTAAGCGACACTACAGGCAAATAGTGGGGGAGCCCAGCATGGAAATCACTGTCCTTACATGCCTTTAGAATAGATGGTCAAGCTACAGACATTTTTAAAATCACAATATCACTACCTCCTGAATAAGAAACACATAAGGCCCTCTGATTAAGGAACTATATCTCTAATAGAAATCACAATTAAAAACCACATCTGCTCAATTAAGGCAGTGTTTTTCAACCTTTTTTGATCCGCAGCACACTTTTTCCATTTCCCAAATCCTGGGGCACACCCAACAACCATAATGACACAAAACGACACTCTAACACAGTAATACATATAGTTAATATGTTTTTAAATGTATTTATACACTCAGTGTGAAACCTGGGCCTGTTTCGATGAACACAACATAGATATCCTGGCAGGAATGGCAGAAAGACACACACGAAGGTCTTGCTCAACAGCTGGGAGTTATAGTTCACCCGCAATCAAAGAGCATTCTGAACTCCACCAATGATGGAGAACTAGCATAACCAAGAGAAACTACTGTAACCAAGAGAAAATACTATAAGAGTTTGGAGGGCATTGACCTTGAGTTTTGGAGTTGTAGTTCACCTGTATCCAGAGAGCACTGTGGAGGGGAGGGAGGCAGACGTGGGGCGAGGCTGCGCAGTGGCGCCCGCGCGGGTCACGGCGGCCTCCCTCCCCCCTCCCGCAGAAGCGGCCGCGTGAGCAAAGCCTGGCAGGGCGAGGCTGGGAAGAAGGGAGCCCGAGTGGAGAAGAAAATGTGTTTGGCAGGAGGGGAAGAAAGGGTATTGCAGGTTCCAATTCCCCACGGCACACTGGTTGGGAAACACTGAACATAAGAACATAAGAACATAAGAAGAGCCATGCTGAATCGGACCTCAGCCCATCTAGTCCAGCATTCTGTGTCACACAGTGGCCCACCAGTTGTACACGGGGATCTCGAGCAGAAGGGAGGGCAAAACCTGACCTGCTCCCGACCCCCACAACCAGTACCCAGGGAAATCCTGCCTACCTCAACCAACTCCGAGGTGGCACTTGAATGTCCTTTTCAGTAACTACCGATACACTTGGTATCCATGAATCTGTCTAATCCTGCCTTGAAGTTGTTCAGGCTGACAGCTGAATTAAGGCATTCCTATATTTTCTGTGAATACCATTGTTTTTTCTGCTACTCCTTTATTTTTTAAATAATCCCATGCCCCTTGTTTTCCTATTTCTAAAATGTTGATTTTGCCACACATTAATAGAATTTTGCCAAATTAATAGAAAATAGAAAGAGAGTATCTGCTTGGAGGTAGCCTGGATGTTATTGCCTGAAGGAATCCTCTGTTTGGGAGAAGTTAACAGGCAATTAGATTGTTTACTGTCTGGAATTCCCCTGTTTTTGTGTGGTGTTCCTTAGTCACTGCCCCGGTGGTGTTTTTTAATACTGGAAACCAGATTTTGTTCATTTTCATGTTTTCCTGCTTTCTGATGAAATTGTTCGCATACTTGTGGACTTCAATGGTTTCTCTGCGTAGTTTGACATAATGGTTGTCAGAGTGGTCTAGAACAGTGGTGCTCATTGGGTAGATCACGATCTACTGGTAGATCGCATAGGGCGTCCTGGTAGATCACAGGCAGGGCGGGAGGAAGGCTTAGTCCCGCCCCACAGGCTCCCGACGCCGCCCAGGTGCAGGAGGAGGTTGGACTGGATGGCCCTTGGAGGTCTCCTTCTACTCTAGGAACCTATTGTTGTTGTTATTGTTACTAGTAGTAGTAGTAGTAGTAGAGGCTGAATGAATATCATCATCATCATCATTATTATGAATAAATTCAGTTTCTTATTATACCCACATTTAGTTAAATTCAGTCTTAAAATATATTATATGGCTCTCATTGAAATAAATTTCCAAATATTTTGCTTTTATGGCCCTCTGAGTAGTGGGTAGGTAGATCATTTTGACTTGGTTGTTTTATAAGTAGCTCGCATGCTGAAAAGTGTGAGCACCCCTGGCCTAGGTTCATAGACAGAAATGCGGTCGCGCAGGTAGGCGGGTCCCAAACCATTCAGGGCTTTGTAGGTAAGAACCTGCACCTTGAATTGGGACCGGAAGATGGACGGCAGCCAATGGAGCTCCTTAAACAAGGGAGTTGACCGCTTCCTGTAAGACGCTCCAGTTAGTAATCTGGCTGCCACCTGTTGGACCAATTGAAACTTCCAGGCCGTCTTCAAGGGCAGCCCATGTAGACTGCATTACAGTAATCCAATCTGGATGTGACTAAGGCGTGGACCACCGTGGCCAGATCCGACTTCACGAGGTACAGTCGCAGCTGGCGTACGAGTTTTAATTGTGCAAAGGTCCTCCCAGCCACCGCCGACGTCCGAGCTTCAAACGCTAGCGACGAGTCTAGGAGGATACCCAAGCTGTGGACCTGTCATGATCTTAAATGAGCTTTCTGAAGATACGCTGATATGCATATATGCTCGGTGTGTGTGTATTGCAGCAGCATTAAAAATGCCAGTATTCACACTCCTGCTGCGACGTGGCGTATGCTATTCTGAAATTGTTATTAAGTCTTATTATGAGCCCTCAGGCTCTCAAAGACAAAGCAGTGAGTGTCGATGTAATGTTACTATTCCGGAGCTAATTCTGAGTTAATCACCGATTCTGTTGGGGAGGCACACAAAGGAGCGCGCCGTTTGTTTGCCAGAGGGAGAGCAAAATATATTACTGTTAATTATTACAATTTTGATTCCCAGTTCACCTGCCTGCATATTAGAGAGAAGGTTTTACGCATACGGTAATTTACTGTCCATCCTCATGACTCCGTAGTGTGATAACATCCAGGCTTTTGTCAAACCGGTTATGTAAAATCTACCAGAAGCGGATTTCTCAAATGGCCAGTCAGCATTATTAGCCAAAAATGCATACTTTAGCTATTAACTAAAATTAAGTCCAAATCAATTGAACTCAATTAGTCTTAAACATTCATTTGTCTAAGGAGGAAAATATCTGTGAGTTATTCTAAACTAAATCCATTTTAATACAGGTTCTTGGGCAATTAGAGAAAGGCAAGATCAATAGATTAGCAGACTGTAATGGAAAATGCACCCAATTAAATATGTTTTCAATTTACAAAGGGTTTGAGGCGGTAGATGTAAACATAAATGCATACCCATCATCTTTAAAATGTGCATGTGTTGCAATGCATTTTGGGGCGGGGTTGGCTCTTAAAGTCTCTTCTGCTGTGTTTTCCAGTGCTTTTATGAGTGATGGTCACTCGTTGGCCTGATAGGTGTATTGTGTCCAATTTTGGTGTCAATTCGTCCAATGGTTTTTGAGTTGTGTTAATCCCACAAACGAACATTACATTTTTATTTATATAGATGTGAATGTGTATTTATATATTATTTATTTATAAAGTACATTTTTTATTTAAAATACATAACAAAAAATGGGATGTTTAGGGGGTCAGAATGGATTAATAGCATGTCAATGGGAAAATTCGCTTTGAGATAGGAGTAATTTGAGTTAAGAGTGCAGCCACAGAATGAATTAAACTTTTAACTCAAGGTATCACTGTATTTTGTATCAGCTACTTAGCTAAGAATGCTAACTTAAGCAAGCTGTTCTGAGAACTTGAATATGAGGCAGATGTTTGCATGTGTATTTATATGAATATGTATTTATATATTATTTATTTATAAAGTACATTTTTATTTAAAACACATAACAAAAATGAGGTGTTTATGGGGGTCAAAACTGATTAATAGCATGTCAATGGGAAAATTCACTTTGAGATAGGAGAGATTTGAGTTAAGAGTGCAGCCACAGAATGAATCAAACTTTTAACTCAAGGTATCACTGTATTTTGTATCAGCTACTTAGCTAAGAATGCTAACTTCAGCAAGCTGTTCTGAGAACCTGAATATGAGGCAGATGTTTGCATGTGTATTTATATGAATATGTATTTATATATTATTTATTTATAAAGTACATTTTTATTTAAAAGACATAACAAAAAATGGGGTGTTTAGGGGGGTCAAAACTGATTAATAGCATGTCAATGGGAAAATTTGCTTTGAGATAGGAGCGATTTGAGTTAAGAGTGCAGTTACAGAATGAATTAAACTTTTAACTCAAGGTATCACTGTATTTTGTATCAGCTACTCAGCTAAGAATGCTAACTTAAGCAAGCTGTTCTGAGAACCTAAATATGAGGTTGGTGCTTGCAAACACAAAGCACTATGTTGAGTTCACATTCCGTCCTTTAACACTGATTTCACAAAAAAGCAAACTGAAGAGGTCAACATTTGATTGTGATGTTAAATAAAAGGCAAAAGTGGAGTATGGACCCCAAATGTCAAACACGTAATAGCCCCCAGAAGGTATCGCAAAATTCACAAAGGGTAAACTGCTGATTCTCAAGAGAAACCCACATATACACAACCAAGCAAAAAATACACCACACTAAAGGTGAACAGATATTCCCAATGGCATGAAGGACAACACACAGTACAAGCATAGACAAAATGAAAGCACATAGCACAAGCAAACATGCTTCGATTCCTGTCATTTCCTCCTAAACATTAAGATGCTCTCATCTCAAGCACTCCAATGTATTCCTAGAAGCTTTTGCTTTACTTTTTTCTCCCTGAGTGGTTATGGGGCCTCGGGCATTCTTCGAGGTTCCTGCTTTACAGAGTCAGCATGCAACCTCCCATGTTAAAAAAAACTTATAAGAAGCAAGAACCCTAGATCAGTGTTTCCCAACCAGTGTGCCGGGGCACACTAGTGTGCTGTGAGCTATCATCAGGTGTGCCGTGGGAAATTAGAACCTCCAGGAAGGGGGAGGGGGGGGGAGAGTCTAGTGTGTTGAAGTATAAAAACCCTAAGAAACCTACCTCGAGAAAGGCACAAAATTACAACCACCCCCCTCCCCACCCGTTGTCTACTTGGCCGCTCCCTCTCCATGCATTGGGAAGCCCCCCCTCCCTTTCCCCAAGTAGAGATCTCCTCTTGCCTCCTGGGGGTTCTGTGTGGGAAGTTTGGCCCAGTTCTATCATTGGGGGGGGGGGGTTCAGAATGCTCTTTGATTGTAGGGAAAATATAAATCCCAGCAACTACAACTCTCAAATGTCAAGGTCTATTTCCCCTGAACTCCATCTGCGTTCATATTTGGGCATATTGAGTATTCATGCCAAGTTTGGTCCTGATCCAACATTGTTTGAGTCCACAGTGCTTTCTGGATATGGGTGAACTACAACTCCAAGACCCAAGGTCAATGCCCACCAAACTCTTGTAGCATTTTCTCTTGGTTATGGGAGTTCTGTGTGGGAAGTTTGTGTCTTCCTGCCATTCCTGCCAGGATATCTATGTTGTGTTCATCGAAACAGGCCCAGGTTTCACCCTGAGTGTATAAATACATTCGAAAACATATTAACTATAAGTATTACTGTGTCAGAGTGTCATTTTGTGTCATTTTGGTTGGTGGTGTGCCCCAGGATTTTGCAAATGTAAAAAGTGTGCCGCGGCTCAAAAAAGGTTGGGAAACACTGCCATGGATACTAGGGCTGGTAAAAAAAAATGGTTCAAAACTCGCTTCGGCTGTAGAGGGCGCTGGTGATTCGATTTTTTTAATTTACTAGCTTGGGGACCCGGCGGTGCCCGGGTTATTTGAGGAAGGCATTCTTTCTATCCCGTCCTCTGGTGGCTGTAGTGTCCCACAGGGGGTGCTGAGCCTTGCCCAGGGGTTGGAAGCAACAGGTTTGAGGCAGCAACTCTACCAATGTGCCTCCAACAAGAAATGAGAAATCAGAGATGGATGGTGTGTGCTTCACCTTTTGGGGATAATATGCAGCAGAAACAAAATGCAAAAGCCGAGACTCTCCCATTCTTTGAAATAGCTCCAACATAAAGAATATTCTACTGTTTGTCTCTTCAGTTGATTTGAGATACAGTTCCCCTTTACTCCTATGCATCTGTTTCAATAACTGCTGAGATTTTTTTTTTGACCCTGAACAGTTTGTGCAAGCCAGGCAGTCTTTTCAGAACAGATGTCCCATGCTGCTGAGTGAACGAGCATGCCATATTTCAATGGTACATTGGATTTTTATGTTGTTTTCCACATTGAGATATGTATCATTCAGTTTTAAAACATATATAAAGTGTATATTAGACAACATTGCTGTTTTATCTCAGGGTCGGATCTTACGTTATGCGTACTACACATTATGCGACCAGACTCCAACTCAAATTAGAGGGCTATGAAATGGGGTGGTTCCCATATTTCCAACTGAGAGATAGACTGAAAGCAGACGTGAAAAGGGGATTGAGAGCCCAAATGGGCGACTTGGAGGAGACATTCCTGGGCAAAGACGACAAATTAATGTCCAAAATCTATAAATTGTTAACAAAGAAGGAAAATGATAAAGATAAGAACGATACACATGTGAAGGAATGGTCCAGGAACATAGGATATAAAATAAAACCGGAGGTGTGGGAAAATATATGGGTGAATAATGCAAATATTTCATTGTGCTACAAATATAGGGAGAATTGGATAAAGACCCTGTATAGATGGTATCTCACCCCGGCCAAACTATCTAAAATATACAAGAATGCAAAACCGAACTGCTGGGTATGTAATAATATCAACAGAACATTCTTCCACATGTTATGGTTATGCCCAAAGGCAAAGAGGTTCTGGAACCAAATACATAAAGAATTGGAAAAAATGCTCCAAAAGAAAATAACAAAAAGCCCAGGGATGTTCCTCTTGGGAATCCTAGAGCAGGGGTGCCCACACTTTTTCATCATGCGAGCTACTATATGAACAATCAAGTTGAAAAGATCACCTGTTGTGCATGTGAGCGTGTGCGCGCACATGCGCCACAGACTCCCTACTGCAGCCTTCTGTCTGCGCGGGGCTTCTTTCTTGCCTGCCCACGAACTCGCCGCTGCATGCACCCGGGAAGGGGATCCTCCTTGCCTGTGTGCGCGCTCTCTCTTAATGTCTTCGTTGCCTTCCTCCTTCCTGCTGCGTGATTTCGCGAAGCAGGAAGTCCCCATCCCATTCTGCTTCTTGCGTGCACAGCAGGCCCCTCCCGCGCACGCAGCAGGAGGGTATTTAAAGGCGCACCCACCAGCACTCCGGCCAGACCTAGGTGCTCCCGATCACCATAATGAGCACCCCTGTCCTAGAGGATGAATTAAGCAAAAGTGAGGGAAGGATATTTGTGTTAGCAACAACAGCAGCCAAGACGCTCTTTGCAAGCCATTGGAGAACGGGAACCACCCCATCGACGCAGGACTGGAGACAGAAAGTTCTGGAAATCTGTCAAATGGAGAAATTAACGGAAGCTATAAGGGAGGGGAATTCCAAAAGAAACCACAAGTGGGATTGGGAGCCACTTAGAAAATATTGCAAAAAAGAATGCAATGTAGATATTGAGATGTACATATAAGTACCGGCCAAGGAATTATGAAACGTGTGAACAACACCATTCGCTTTGCTGAATTGATAATGTACTTTCCTATTCTAGGGAGAAAAAACAAAACAAAACAAAACAAAAAAAAAACAACAACAAAAAAGGGAAAGGTCGGGAAGCAGACGAATGCGATTAACACTGACGCTAGAACAAGAACTGTTTTTGTGTAAATAAGAAGATGGACGTACTCCCCCCTGGAACTTTTCTAGGGCACCACTTATAATCTTTTTTTCACTTTCTACTCTATCCACAAAGGTGGATACTCTTAGCGATCTAGCTCTTTGTCTTTCTTTGCTATCCAAGATACTTGGTATCTATACTTTTATCATACTGTTACTTTGTCTTACGCTGTGAAAACTAATAAAGATTGTTTTACAAAAAAAAAGGGTACATTGGATTTTTATGTTGTTTTCCACATTGAGATATGTATCATTCAGTTTTAAAACATATATAAAGCGTATATTAGACAACATTGCTGTTTTATCTCAGGGTCGGATCTTACGTTATGTGAACTACACATTCGCGTGGGGCGCCACATATTCAGGGGCGCATCCGGGGCACAAACACCCCTTCTCAGTCTCCGGCCCCATGGAAGGTGGCCCACCCGCGCGGCACCAAATGTGCACACGTGGAACCAGCTGGTTCCGCACATGCGCATCCTGTGCAGCGTGAGCAGGCCAAAGCCGCCCGCAGCGGCTCCACGAGGCCGAAGACCGAGGAGGAGCACCCGGCAGCCGGAGGCAGAGCCTCCGCCCCCGGCCGCCAAACCCTCCTCCTCAATCTCCAGCCCCATGGAAGGCGGCCCGCCTGTGCTGCACCAAATGTGCATGCGCGGAACCAGCTGGTTCCGTGTATGCACATCCTGTGCAGCGCGAGCAGGCCGAAGCCGCTCGGAGCGGCTCCACGAGGCTGGAGGCCGAGGAGGACCACCCGGCAGCCGGGGGCAGAACCTCCACCCCCGGCCGCCAAAACCTCCTTCTCAGTCTCCAGCCCCATGGAAGGCGCCCCGTCAGTGCCGCACCAAATGCACATGTGCAGAACCAGCTGGTTCCGCGCATGCGCATCAGGTGCGGCGTGAGCAAACCGGAGCCGCCCCACAGTGGCTCCATGTGGCCGGAGACCGAGGAGGAGTGCCCGGCAGCCTCCACCCCCAGCCGCCAAACCCTCTTCCTCAGTCTCCGGCGCCATGCAAGGCGGCCCGCCCATGCAGCACCAAATGCGCAAGTGTGGAACCAGCTGGCTCCACGCATGCGCAGCCGGTGTGGAACCAGCTGGCTCTGCGCATGCACATTTGGTGCAGCGTGAGGAGGTGAGCGCAGCAGCACAAGAAGGCTTACCGCACAAGGCCGGAGAGGAGGAGGAGTAGGTATTGTTGTTGGTGGAGGGGGGGGGGGCGACAAAATAATGTTCGCTTACCATTGAAAATTACCTTAGTCCGGCCCTGTTTTAGCTACACAAGAAGTGGCAGCATAGCCTTACTCTTTGACCAGGAGGTAGTTGCCTACTAGTAGGAAATAGCTAGCAAGTCCTAGTCATAGGCCCTTTCTACACTGCCCTATATCCCAGGATCTGATCCCAGACTATCTGCTTTAAACTGATATGAGTCTTCACTGTCAGATAATCTGGCATAAGAAGATAATCTGGGATCAGATCCTGGAATATAAGGGCAGTGTGGAAAGGGCCTTATAAGAGTTTGGTGGACATTGACCTTGAGTTTTGGAGTTGTAGTTCACCTATATCCAGAGAGCACTGTGGACTCAAACAATGTTGGATCAGGACCAAACTTGCCATGAATACTCAATATGCCCAAATGTGAACACAGATGGAGTATGGGGAAAATAGACCTTGACATTTGGGAGTTACAGTTTCTGGGATATATAGTTGACACACAATCAAAGAGCACCCGGAACACTTGCAACAATGGAATTGAACCAAACTTGGCATATTGAACTCTCATTACCAACAGAAAGTACTGAAAGGGTTTGCTTGGGAATTGACCTTGAGTTTGGAAGTTGTAATTCACCTACACCCAGAGAGCACTGTGGACTCAAACAATGTTATGTTATGTTGTTGTTTGTTTTCTATCCAGAATCACAATGTTGGAAGGAGGCTCACCACTTTAAGGTCCCTAAAACAGGCATGGGAAAACTTCGGCCCTCTGGGTGCTTTGGACTCCAACTCCCACCATTCCTAACAGCCTGAGGCCCTTTCCTGCTTAAGTGGCTGAGGGGGGGGGGGGAGGAAAAGGGCCAGAGGCTGCGAGGAATGGTGGGAGTTGGAGTCCAAAACACCTGGAAGGTCCAAGTTTGCCGGTGCCAGCTTTCGATTCCATCGCCACATCTATCTTCAGCCTCTGGCGGTTTGAATATATGTGATTATCTACGTGATTTTCTACCTTGTCGCTATGATTATGGTGCTGCTTCTTTAAATTGTCCACAAACTAACTGTGTTATTGTGCGGATCCTGGAACTGACATTGGATGACGTCATGAGGATACACTTTGCTTTTTGCACTCACTTCCGTGATTTCATCAAATATCGCGGGTTTTCCGTAGAGGAGCGCTCCGTGAACTCGCTACTTCCTGGTTCGCAACTTCTTCGCGCTCTGTGGCAACCACACCGAACTACCTTATGTAAGACTTTTGATTTTTTCCAGCAGGATTGGGTACTTTGAATGTGTTTTTGCGTATGATTATGTATGATTAACTGTGCATTTTGTACTGTTACATAGCGGCGCTCCTTCAATAAGTAAGGGTATTGGAGGTTCCAATTTCCCACGGCACACCTGATGATCGCTCACGGCACACTGGTTGGGAAACACTTGTGTGATGAGTTGGTTATTTATATGTTAATCACATGTTTGTTTATGTATTTAGAAGGAACATTCTTTAGAAGCTGCAGAGAGTGAGCCGTAGAATGTTCGCAGCAGCAGGCTTTAGGCAGAGGCTGTTGCCATGACAACAGAGGCCACCCTGGCTTTAGAATGTTCAGTTTTGAATTTGACAGTTGGAGAATGTCAGTTGGCCAGCTGCTGTGAGCAGAGTTGGTTGGGAATTAGCAGTGGCTGAAGCTGCAAGCTGTCTGTAGGAACTGCAGTGTGCAGTTCAGTTCTGTGTGTGGGTTTAAGGAAACCCAAGTGTGTGGGTTTAGAGAATCCCAGGTTAAGGACAAGTGTAGTCCTAGGGTTGAGAATAACCCAGTATTAAGTAGTTACTTGTGTGTAACTGTATCAGGGGAAAACCCCCAGTGTTAGATTGTTGAAACCTTGAAGTTTATACCTCTTCGGAGCATATTTGAAACCACCTAAACTGTGTGCCCATTTGTGTAAAATAAACTGTTAAACACTTTCAACACTACATCTGTGGAAGTCGTTTGTTCACCAAGACCCTCACATCTAGTGGTCAAGCATTGACAAATGGTGGCAGCAAGATAATAACAAAGAGAAAGCAAAACATTGATAATTGGTGGCTGTCCATGCCACACAGTTACAAAAGTCACGAAGTAGTCGGTGTGGTTGCAGACTTCTTTACAACTTGTATAGTCAATATGCTGCATAATACAAAAAGAAAAGTGAAGTTGGTTTGGATTTGAACAAAAAGTTTTCCGAAGAGTTTGATGGATGTCTTTGATTTTCCCTGTTTATAACACTGTGAAATTGCAGGAAGCAACAGATGGGCACTTTTAATATAAACCAAGTTAAAGAAATAATATCTTCCTACGGTTTCATTGTTCATGCTGTAATTTGCAGCTACCGAGAGTTCTTCCAGCATTCGTGTGATGCTTATTTGTTTCTTCCTATTCATAAAATCCAATTCAAAACACTGAAAAACAACAGAACAACGAGGAAGCGGAGCAGAGCTTGGGGAAATGTTTAGACTACAACTCCCAAAATCCCAAAGCCAAAATCCAGTTGCTTTACATAGTGTTATAGTGGCTTTAGTGGCTGAGGCACCTTTGAAAAGGTCACTGTTTAAGCTGTATGTATAGGATAATATTCAAATCAGTATCATATAAAAGAGACTATGTTAGTAATCATCATCATCTTTATTTCTACCCCGCCACCATCTCCCCGATGGGGACTCGGGGTTGATCACATGAGGCCAAGCCCAAAATACAAATTACAATAAAATAAGAATCAAAAACATCAACAATAAACACAGTGAAAATACATACATATAAATAAAAGACCAATATATAATTAGCTTCTGAATGCTTGTTGCCCATTCAGAAGCAGCCCTGCAGCGCCTAACGTCCTGCTTTGCAACAGCTGCAGAGCTGTTTGAGCTGGAAATCGGCCTGAAGAAAACGGAAGTCCTCTACCAGCCTGCACCACAGGAAGAACACCATCACCCCCACGTCAGCATAGGCACATCTGTGCTTAAGTCCGTTCAGCAGTTCACCTACCTGGGAAGCATCATCTCTTCAGACGCCAAGACTGATAAAGAGAGAGATCACAGATTAGCAAAGGCATATAGTGCATTAGGAAGGCTTCACAAAAGAGGCTGGAGCAACAAGCACCTGAGGCAAAGCACCAAAATCAGTGTGTACAGAGCTATCATACTGTCTATTCTCCTATATGGGTCCGAAACATGGGTCACGTATTGCCAACACCTACGACTCCTCGAACGCTTTCACCAGCGCTGTCTTTGCACAATCCTAAATATACACTGGACTGACTGTGTGACGATTGTTGCTATCCTTGAACAAGCAGGGATCACCAGCATTGAGGCCATGCTATTGAGAACACAGCTGCGCTGGGCAGGGCACGTCTCTAGGATGGAGGATCACCGCCTCCCAAAGATACTACTCTATGGTGAACTCGCCACGGGTCAGCGCAAGAGAGGCGCTCCAAAAAAGAGATACAAGGACTCCCTGAAACAACATCTCAGGCTTGGCCAGATTGATCACCAACAATGGTCCACCCTGGGCTCACATTGGGAGGCATGGAGACGCACTATCCACAATGCTGCGGCCTCTTTCAAGAAGACACGGTGAACGGGTCTCGAAGAGAAACGACAACGCAGAAAGAACCGCAACTTGGAAACAACATCACCCAATGAGACTTTCTGCTGTGCTTTCTGCAACCGGACTTGTCTATCTCAGATTGGCCTTTTTAGGCATCAGCATGCTTTTAAAAAGCGTGGGATGAGTCCTTCCTAAATAATCTTCATTCGCGAAGTAATGCCGAGAGAATACAATTAGATATCTAAAATCAGAAATGACAAGGCGGGCCGCGTGCACGAATATTATTATGCACGAGTATTATTATTGTTTTACTGTTATTCTGATATGTGTGTGAACCGCCCCGAGCCTGCCGGGAGGAGCGGAATATAAAACCAAACAAACAAACAAACAAATAAATAAATATAACATGTTAAAAACTATGTTAGTAGGACTACATCTTAATCGCAACCATAATGCACTGCTATTACTTTCATTCCTTGTTTAACAAAGAAAGTGCAAACTATTAATTTGTTTTCATATGCATATCTAAAATGTTTTACCTGCATATAAATGTATTGTATTAAAAGGGGATCTTTATAGTGCTTTTTAGAAGGTGCTTGAATTTCTATTTCTTACAGATAAAATTATAAGAATTTTATAACTGGCATATAATAATAAAATAATGTAATACTTTGGTTAGTAATACTGAAAGTGCTCAGAATATTTTTATGTACAGATTTAAGATATCTCTATTGTAACATTGATGTAGTTAGAAGCCTAAATG
This sequence comes from Anolis apletophallus, assembly GCA_030556195.1. Taxonomy (NCBI): domain Eukaryota; kingdom Metazoa; phylum Chordata; class Lepidosauria; order Squamata; family Anolidae; genus Anolis; species Anolis apletophallus. Next base: position 2,870,492 of record JARBWK010000012.1, read on the forward strand.
CAAGAGTTTGACCGTATAATTTTTTTTTTTACCCGCCTCATGCTCTAGGCAGGTTAGAGCATAGTTAAAACACATAAACACTGTGAAAAATTTATAAATACACATATTAAATGTATTTCTACACAAGACACATATATTAAAACAGATCCGCCTAATTCAATGACACCCATTCATTCAGAAGGCATACTCTAGTTTGAACTAACAGTTTGATTTTGATGGTTTGATTTTTTTTTCAAGAACCCAAAAGCCAGAGTCCATCACAATGCCGGTGGTGCGGCCAGAGGCATAGAGGGACAGCACGGCCTGGATGGCCACGTACATGGCTGGGGTGTTGAAGGTCTCAAACATGATCTGTGTCATCTTTTCTCTGTTGGCTTTGGGGTTCAAGGGGGCCTCTGTCAGCAGCACGGGGTGTTCTTCGGGGGCGACTCTCAGCTTGTTGAAGAAGGTGTAGTGCCAGATCTTCTCCATGTCGTCCCAGTTGGTGCCGATGCCATGTTCGATGGGATACTTCAGGGTCAGGATGCCTCTTTTACTCTGCGCCTCGTCCCCCACGTAGCTGTCTTTCTGGCCCATGCCGACCATCACGCCCTGGTCCCTGGGGCGGCCAACGATGGATGGGAACATGGCGCGAGGGGCATCATCCCCGGCAAAGCCAGCCTTGCACATTCCAGAGCCATTGTCAACCACGAGCGCAGCAATATCATCATCCATCTTTGGAGGAGTGGGGAGGGTCTGCCTCGTTGTACAAGAGTAACAACGAGAAGGGTCTTTTGGGGAGGGGTCTGGCGGTGGCGGTGCTACATCCGAGAGGCGCGTCCACATGAGGCCAGTTGCGCGGAGCGCTACCAAAAGCCACAGCGCACTACCCATATATCTGCAGGACATGTAGTTGCAATTTCACTTGAATACATTACAAAAATATTTTCTCTATTGGCATTTTTAGTTTATTAACGAGACATGCTGGAGGACTTAGACATTCTACAGATGTCCTCTCTAGGCATCTTCTAGGTCCTTAAATGCAGTTCTATGGTATGCTTCTCCCAAAAGGCATTCATTTAAATAGGGTTCACTATAATCTGTGGTTTCGTGTTTCCATTATAAATGGAAAACCAGGGTTATGGGGGTCATTTTTTCTATAGTATCATCTATCATCTTTTACACTGTCCTTATACCCCAGGACCTGATCCCATGTTATCTCCTTTGAACTAGATTATATGAGTAGTAGCTATCTCCCGCGCCATCAAAGAATGCACAGAATAAACTCAATATCAAATTAACTCCTGGTTTGTGGCGAATTAATTCCGGTTTGGCCATAATGTTGTCTGGACAGCCCCCTTTTTATTGCAGAAGTTTCCACAATAAAGGGGCTGTCTAGATCCTCCCTCAGTCCACACTGCTATATAGTTCAGTTCAAAGAAAATATTGCGGGGTTTGCTGCCTTGATAGTTTGGGTTATATGTCTGTGCGGGAGGCCCCTAGGATGTTGTGTTGTTGCTAGGGGGAAAAAACCGATATTTCCTCCAGTGACAACTGAATCTCAGATAAAAGGAAACAGGAAAAACTGATGGAGAGGCATAATGTAATATTCCATGCTTTAAAAAGTCATAATTTTTGGTCTACTGGCTCCACTACATTCCTGAGCTTGCCCCAGATATTTCCCCACAGCCCTTTGTAGGGGGAAATGGTGGAAAGAAGGGGAGCTCATTAGGTAGATCACGATCTACTGGTAGTCCTGGTAGATCATAGGCAGGGTGGGAGGAAGGCTCAGTCCCGCCCCGCAGGCTCCTGCCGCCGCCCAAGTGCTGCCGGCCCTGGGTTATCTGAGGTCCTTTCCACACAGTTGAATAAAATCCCATGTTATCTGCTTTGAAACAGATTATATGGCAGTGTGGACTCAGAAAACCCAGTTCAAAGTAGATGTTGTGTTATATGTTTCACATTTTTGTAGTGGGTAGGTAGATCATTTTGACTTGGTTGTTTTATAGGTTGCTCGCATGCTGAAAAAGTGTGAGCACCCCTGGTGTAAAGTGTATGATTGGTTAATTATACACTCATTCCAGATTTATATATATATATATATATATATATATATATATATATATATATATATATATATATATACACACACACACACACACACACATACACACACTAGCTGTACCCGGCACGCGTTGCTGTGCCCTATTTAGGAGATGCGAGAAAGTCTGAGTATGTAAGGGTTGGAATTGTTGTTAGTTATGGTGTTGTTGGGGCCCTGGCTGTGTCGTTGTGGGTTGTTCTGGTGGGTGGGATGTTGAAGTCTTGGGGAGTTGTTGGTGTGTGGTGTTGCTGGCGTTCTGCATAGCTTGTGGATATGCAATGTTTTTTGTCTTTCCGTCTGCTGTGTTGATGTAGAGGTTGATGCTTGGAAGTTAACTTTGGAAGTGAGTGGAGGTACTTGAAATCCCATTATCCATGGTGTGTCCTCCTCTGAACTGCAGTCGGATGGAGTGTGGGTCATGGGGGGGGGCATTGTGTGCCAAGTTTGGTCTTTATCGGTCTTGGTTCTGGGCCACAGTGGTCTGTGGGGAATGGTGGGTTTTGAAGTAGTACAAATCCCATTATCCATGGAGGTACTTCAAGTCCCATAATCCATGGTCCACCCTCCTCCAAACTGTAGTAGAATGTAGCGTGGGTCATAGGGGCTCTGTGTGCCAAGGTAGGTTACTGTAAATTCAGGCCATACACAATGTCCCATGAGCTGAGGCCTAGTCAGGAACAGCAAGTTAATGAAGCCTTACTGTCAATTCAGGCCATACACAATGTCCAATGAGCTGAGGCGTAGTCGAAAGAATCAAGTTAATGAAGCCTTACTGTCAATTCAGAGCGTAAACAGCATTCCATTAAGTGAGGCCTAGTCAGGGAAATTAAGTTAATGAAGCCTTACTGTCAATTTTGGGTGTGGTCTGTGATTTGTAGGGGTGTAAATTTTCTGTGGGAAGTGAATTGGGTGTTTGTGTTTGTGCCTCAGCCCTTTGCCTTATCCTCCTCTGACAGTTTATTATGGGTCGAAATGTTCATGTTGGCTGGCCAGTACAGGAGTTATGCAAACCGCCCTTATTGGCAGCCAATCATGTTGTCAGAATGTAGAGGCTGGGAGAGTCGTTGGCAGCCCCGGAGGATGCTGGGAAATGTAGTTTTTTTACTCGTTGTTTGGGGGCCTTTTAGGTTTTTGGGGAAAGTTTCTTTGCTACAAACATACCTTGCTTGAGGCCTATTTCTGTTGGCAAGTTTGGTGTTTCTGCGTTGTAAGGTTTCTCTGTTTGGGACTGTCGTTCCATGACGGGAACCTCTTTATATTTTATATATATATATATATATATATATATATATAAATAATAGGCCAAAGCAGGCCTCAATGTCCCAAAATATTCTTTAAATATCCAGTCTCCCTCTTTCATACACAACACTGAAGGGTTCTTCACCCACTCCTGCAATAAAACATGAATCGATAGAAGACCTCAGGGTGTGTATTTTATTTTGCAATGTAGAAAGATGGATGAATATGGAACTTTATTACAAAATGGAGAGGTTTATTAAACAATCAGTGCTTAGCTTTGGCCGGCAGCTCACTTAATTAACATTGTAAAATCAGTGAGAGGGAGGGAAAGGGCCAAGTGAAACATAGTGCCAGAGAGGAGCTGAGCTGATGAGGCACCACTACAAATCACAGGGCGGGTAAGATCCTGGAGACATCAATACAATGGTCAAAATGGTAGTGTGGGCTTTAGAGTGAGCACTTAGAGTAAACCGAAAGATGACTAGACACTAGACAGGTGTTGCACCTCAGATCTGGAACGTACCCCCCTAGATCACACACACAAGCAAACTCTGTAAAATACTTTTATTTAGAATAAGAATAGTCTATAGGATAAAAGAAATAATGCAAAAAGTAAGTCCAAAGGTAAAACTTGTAAAGTCCTTAAACTGGAGTAAATCCCAAGGAGAGCAAATCCAAAACCATGGCAGGAACTTAGAGTCCAAAGCAAACAGTGGCAACGGTCAAATGGGAACGTAGCTCAGCAGGGCAAAGCCGCTCCTGCAGTCAACTTGAAGTTGGGATCTTGAGCATGAACTATCCAAGACAAACGTAGCTTCAGCTCTGGCGAGATCTCTCCCAGGCCAGTCTCTTAAAGGAATCTATTTTCTGTGGGACCACTGAATTCCCCATCGCAAATTCCAATCCCTCCGGGCAGGCATGTAGCCAGGGGGGGGGCTAAGGGGGCTTCTGCCCCCCCCCCGAAATTCTCAGGGTGGTCCGCGAAAAGGCCTTACTGGTACATTATTTAAACTGTTATGTTTATTCATATCATGATCTGATCACCATGCTCATTATATCCCACATTCATGGGGTTATTGGGATAACAATACAAAAGGTTTGCTAGGGTAGACCCTCCTCCACCCAGTCTCAGCCCCCAACCAAACTCAGCCCCGAATCAAAATCCTGGCTACGGCCCTGCCTCCGGGAGGATCTGGTACTAGCCCTTCTATCAAAATCCAACAACTCGTTAGTGGGCCCAGATGGACTCATATCTTCCTGGGAAAGCTCTTCCTCCCTATTTCCCGGGAGCTCAGCTGGCAAGGGAGTAAAGTTCCTGTGAGAGTCAAGGTTACTGGAGTTCTCGCTAGCTGTCTCGAAACTAACTTCCATGCAATCATCATTAACCCCTTCTTCAGGCCAATACCCATGCAGCCAGTCATTATCCCAAGCCAAATCCTCATTTATAGAAACGTCCCCATCTGGCCATTAATCCTCCCCATCCTGGCCCTGATCCACTGGCTCAAAAAAACACGTATCTCCTTAGTGTAATCACAAAAAACACAAGGTAATGCAAAAGGGGAGAGCACTATTGTGAGGTGCAGTGCTATAAGGGGACACAAATAAAGCTGAACTCGGCCTCCTCACAAGAAATCGGTTAGGGGTCAATTCACAGCAAAATAAACAGTATATAAATGGAGCAGTCTCAGTACATAATATCTAGTGGACTTACAACTGAATCTAGCCCACTATTAACAAGTGAAGATCCCCCCTGGGTGCAAAGAATACAAAAATACAAATATACAAACGCGCTACAGCATACTACATTTCCCAGATGCCAGCGGGCGTGGGCGGAAGTGACGTAAATATGTCCGATATCCGTAGTTTCCTGATAGCGGAGTAGCGCTATCAATGCCTACAAGTTCCAGAAGGCTAAGCGTCACGCCAGGGGAGGAGTCCACGAAGTCTCGCGATGCAGGAGTCTCCGTGACGCGTTGGAGGTTCTCGCGGTGGCAGGCGGTGGTGAATCCCGTGAGGCTACAGTCACGTAGTCTCGCGAGAGTTCGCCAAGGAGGATCCAAACCCGGAAATAATGGGCAAATTGTGTACAATAAACAGTATACCGCACAGTGGAGGATGATAATAAAGTAGCGATATCAATGTGTGTCTTTCAATCCACAAGAGTACTCAGGTCCAAATCCCGCTGATGAGGCCGTGCAAAAGATTCCAAAGTGAATGCCGGCCGGCTGTTGACCCGATGTGGGTGCCGGTGGTGGAGGAATTTAAAGGTATCCCGTACAATTCAGTCTGTCCAATAGCCCAAGGAGTAAATATAACAGGGGTGCACCCCCTATGCTAGGTAAACAATAGTGTGTCCTCTGGTGTTCTTCTTAAATCAACACAAGCACAGTCATTTCTCCGTAGAAAAAATATATTTGTAATTATCAATTATCCAATATCATTTCAATATTCAGATGCGGGTTAGGGGCATGGCGTGAGTCAACGGGTGTAGCCCAGATAAATGTTATCCCAGGCAGTAAAAGGCACCAGCAGCGGCCACAAGGTCTACATCCTGGTGTGAGGGTACTTTTAGTAGTGTGTAGGGCGGTGAAATATTAACTCATACGGACCACGCCCTACACACTACTAAAAGTACCCTCACACCAGGATGCAGACCTCGTGGCCGCTGCGGTATTTGCAAATTTCTACGGAGAAATGACTGTGCTTGTGTTGATTTAAGAAGAACACCAGAGGACACACTATTGTTTACCTAGCATAAGCTGGGGTGCACCCCTGTTATATTTACTCCTTGGGCTATTGGACAGACTGAATTGTACGGGATACCTTTAAATTCCTCCACCACCGGCACCCACATCGGGTCAACAGCCGGCCGGCATTCACTTTGGAATCTTTTGCACGGCCTCATCAGCGGGATTTGGACCTGAGTACTCTTGTGGATTGAAAGACACACATTGATATCGCTACTTTATTATCATCCTCCACTGTGCGGTATACTGTTTATTGTACACAATTTGCCCATTATTTCCGGGTTTGGATCCTCCTTGGCGAACTCTCGCGAGACTACGTGACTGTAGCCTCACGGGATTCACCACCGCCTGCCACCGCGAGAACCTCCAACGCGTCACGGAGACTCCTGCATCGCGAGACTTCGTGGACTCCTCCCCTGGCGTGACGCTTAGCCTTCTGGAACTTGTAGGCATTGATAGCGCTACTCCGCTATCAGGAAACTACGGATATCGGACATATTTACGTCACTTCCGCCCACGCCCGCTGGCATCTGGGAAATGTAGTATGCTGTAGCGCGTTTGCATATTTGTATTTTTGTATTCTTTGCACCCAGGGGGGATCTTCACTTGTTAATAGTGGGCTAGATTAAGTTGTAAGTCCACTAGATATTATGTACTGAGACTGCTCCATTTATATACTGTTTATTTTGCTGTGAATTGACCCCTAACCGATTTCTTGTGAGGAGGCCGAGTTCAGCTTTATTTGTGTCCCCTTATAGCACTGCACCTCACAATAGTGCTCTCCCCTTTTGCATTACCTTGTGTTTTTCCTGATCCACTGGCACCACTGGTGCCTGTCTCTGACCACTAGGCTGGTGCATCACACTGCTAGGCTGGAACACCACAACAGGGCAACCAACCGAAGAGTCAGATCACTAACGTTACGTCTCTCAGGGCCCTTCCACACTGCCCCTTTGTCCCAGGATCTGATCCCAGATTGTCTGTTTAGCTCAGGTTATCTAGCATTGGGGACTCATATATTCCAGTTTAAAGCAGGTAATCTGAGATCTGATCCTAAGATAAAGGACAGTGTGGAAGGGCCCTTAAAGTGAGAGGGAAATGAGGTTTCTTCTTCTGAGTGTAACTTGGTATTCGTGGCAGACTGTTTGACTTCATTTAGGTGAGCATTTCCAAAAGCCAACGTCCAATACTGTTCTGGCACAGCAGTGCCAATAGGGCTCTGTTTCCCCTTTGTTGCACTACAAGTTTGCAGGAGCTCATTCCCTTGCATTTTATTTTGTAGGTGACTTTATTGGTTTGCAATTACCAGAGGGCTGCCAATCAATCAAGAGTTGCAGACCTGCCCCTATCCCCAGGATTTGGGAGGGAAAGGGGATGTTTTTATCCCACGCCTCAAAGGACTTTATCATTGGGGAAAACCAAGGGGCCCTTCCAGCTGAGGCATCCCGGCGTCCCATTGGGCAAACAGAGGTCACGTCCTAGAAACAACCATTCTACAGGCCCAGCATGCGACAGCACAAGTACAGAGGGTTTTTTCTGAAATGATACTAGTCGTGCACTTTATTCTTTAACCAAAAAGGTTTGTCATTTGTTTTACAACTGTCCACTCTTGGATTGCCTTTCTTATGGTTTTGAATGAGGCATATCAGAGGATAGGAAGGAGGTAAGGAGAGAGAATCATGCAGAAACAAGTGGGGTGAGGGCCTCCCAGGAGAGCGTTTTCTGCAACAATCATTGCATTCAGAGAAACGGAATTATTCAGTCATGTCCAGTGTAGACACCCAAGTGCCAAGTCCTGGCAGAAGTAAGACCAAAACTTTAACAGGTGCAGAGATGTAACTCAAACACTCCTTCAAGAATGGATACTTTGCACTCAGTGATCCTCGCAGTATGATGTAGTGCCAGATTGTCAAAGAGAGCCAGGATGACCCAGGTTCAAGCCAGAATGACCCGGCTACTGCTCAGCTTAACTGGTCTCACAGGTCGAGGGGGAAGATAAAATGGGAGCATAGCACCTATCATCACCATGCACTCTTTTGGGAAAGGTCAGGTCAGAAGAGCATGAAGAATAAATGTAGTACAAATATATATATATTTCCTTCATTTTTCTAGTGCACAGCAACATGCGGTATGAATAGGTTGTATGAGGTTACTAGGGGTGGTTGATTTAAAAAAAGTGTTTCTAAACTCGTTGGGGGGGGGGCAGGAACCGCTTCCGTTTCGAAAGTGATATGTTATGCAATTTTCCGGCTCTGTTTCGAAATCGAGCCGTATTTAATAACAAAATTCATTACTATTTCGTTAGTGGCGTCACGCATGCACAGTGCGCAGGGGATGTCCGCCTCTATGCCTCCTCGCTAGCTCACAATCAACCCACGATATCTCTAACGCGAGTTGATTCTCAGCTGGCGAGGAGGGATGGAGTGCATGCCCTCCACGCCCCCGTCGCCATCTGAGAACCAATGCGGGTTAAAGATAACCCGCGTTCGTTGTCAGCTGGCAGGGGAGAGTGGAGGGCATCACCTCCACCACCACCCTTGCCACCTGAGAACTAATGTGGGTTATCTTTAACCCACGTTGGTTGTCAGCTGGCAAGGGGGAGTGGAGGGCATTGCCTCCACCCCCCCTCCCCACCTGAAAGCTAACACGGGTTATCTTTAACCCACGTTGGTTCTCAGCTGGAAGGAGAGAGTGGAGGGCATTGCCTCGACCCCCCTCGCCACCTGAGAACTAACGTGGGTTATCTTTAACCCACGTTGGTTGTCAGCTGGAAGGAGAGAGTGGAAGGCATTGCCTCGACCCCCTTCGCCACCTGAGAACTAACGCGGGTTATCTTTAACCCACGTTGGTTGTCAGCTGGCATCGGAGAGTGGAGGGCATTGCCTCGACCCCCCTCGCCACCTGAGAACTAACACGGTTTATCTTTGACCCACGTTGTTTCTCATCTGGAAGGAGAACGTGGAGGGCATTGCCTCAACCCCCCTGGCCACCTGAGAACTAACACGGTTTATCTTTGACCCACGTTGTTTCTCATCTGGAAGGAGAACGTGGAGGGCATAGCCTCAACCCCCCTCGCTACCTGAGAACTAACGCGGGTTATCTTTAACCCATGTTGGTTGTCAGCTGGTAGGGGAGAATGGAGGGCATCACCTCCACTCTCCCCCGCCAGCTGAGAGCCAACACAGGTTAAAGATAAGAAAGGGCAGAGTAATAACGACATAATAATGCGCCCTTTACGGAAATGGCGGGCCCGGTTTCGATTTAGAAACGTCACTTCCGGGTTGCTGGCCGTGGGTCGAATTAGGGTCTAAATTGATTTTAATACAAAATAATAGCGGTTTTCTAAGGATAAGGACCGGAGATATCCACCCCTAGGGGCTACACCATGTGCTGATAGTACTGGAATGTTTAAACCTCCCTGAGTGAGCTTTTCAATGAAGGTGTAAAATCAGGTGTGTGTTTGTTTTGGTGTGCCTGTACGTTCAGGTGATGGAGATGCCCTGGCGATGCTTACCTGGCTATTAACAGTGGGAAGTTTAATTATATACCTTTTCCACCACACTGCGCCGACTTCCTTTTGATGATTGGTTAGAGAGGAGGTGGAGTGCGAGGTGGAATAAAATGCCATTTATCTCTCTCCGGAGTTATATTTTTCCTCTCTCGCTTTGTAATGTAAATATAACGACGGTTGCTTTTGTTTCTTAAGAAAGAGAGAGAGAGCTTTCGGTGTGCCTCCTGCTTTTAGGAGAGGAGGGTCACCTGACTGCCACCTCGGCATGCGCTTTTATCAGAGGGAAAGCAAGAGTAATAGATGGAGATGGGGACAGAATAGGTCATCGCTGTTCGGAGGCGTAAAGGGCCCTGACTGAAGGAGGAGAGAGTTCGGCTGCTGGTGGGGGCTGGGGAGATTGTGTGTGTGTGTCTGCCTGTGTGTCTGTGTGAATGAGAGAGAGAGCAGGCAGGCTATGTGAGCTGCTGCTGCTGCTGCTTGCATGCATGCTTGCTTGCTTGCTTTGCCTTTACAGAGGAGGCAAAACAAAAGCGCTGGGCTGCAATTTTCTGTTGCTGTGTCTGGCTTGAGCAGAAAATTCGAGACATCCATTCGGAAAACTCCCAAGCCTAGCCGAGGCTTTCCCCCATTTCCATAAGGTTATTTTCTTCCCCTTCAAAATGGGCTGGATCAGTACAGGTGGCTTCAACCTCAGGAGAAGGCAGACGGGCTGAAAGAGGACCATGCCAAGGTAGGGAAAAGGTTCTGGTGGGTGTCCCCCACCTTGCATTTGCCTCTTGTCTCTTTCGCCCACCCCTTCCTTCCTTCTTTCCTTCCTTCCTTCTTTCCTTCCTGGAGCTAATGTTTCAGTGGGCTGGGGAAGGAGGGAGCAGGGAAGGAGGGAGGGTGTCCAGTTGTGGGCATTTAAATCCCACAATGCCAGCTCGGAATTGAGAATGCTACCTGGAATTGAGCAGACGTGACACCTGAATGCGATTCGGAGTCTCCCTTGGCTGCGTTGACGTTGGGAATTATTTACTGTGCTGTTGTTTACGTGACAAACCCCCTCATAGACTTCCACACATATGTACATACCGAGACCCCCTTCTCTTTCCTTCAAAAGTGTCAGATAATTGTGATATAGGAACCATAAATAATACGTCTCCGGTGTAATAGGAACGTTAACGAAAAGGTCTTAATATATAGCACTAGTCGCATGATTTGGAAGTGAAGGTAAAAATGTGTAATCCAGGTGTTTGTCCACACTGTCTGAATTGCAAGACAGGTAACTTTTGAAGGCACCCTTCTCCAGTCGTAGCAAAACCAGCTTGCACCCAGTTTAATGCCACTTTCCGTCCACAATAAAGAGGAGAGCAACCATTTCTGATCACAGTGTATTGAAGGAAGGCTGGGGTTTTCATGTTCGACTTCTGTGCCTGCTTCAGTGTGGCTGTCATTGTGTCAGATAAAGGTTGGCTGCATCTGCCTCATCTGAGTGTATTTACTTGCTTTTTGGTTACAAAAAACGGATTTCCTTTTTGTTCTTGCCTCTGGAAGACCAACCCCCCCAAAGCATTGCATCCCAATGCATAAAGGCTTTGTATTTATGTTAATGCCAGCCAGAGCTATGTCTACAAATCACCCATTGTGTACTAGGTTGTGTTATTCTTGTTTCCGAAGTAATTGACAAAGATGCAGAGATGGGAAAGGGGGCAAGTGGTTGGTCGGGATCCAAAATGTTTTGGATTTCTCTTTCCTCAAATACACAGAGAACGTACCTTTAGCGGCGACTGACGTTTGGCTTCATTTCCAATGGAAATCTGCAGCACACAGTCGAGAGTGTGCCTTGGGAGCATGGTCATAAATCAAAATTGTGATAGGTCCTTTAAAAAATTTCCCCTTGATGGGATGACTAGCTGTGTCTCCCCTTTGGCCAAAGTCAGATGCAGCCTGGCAATGCGCGGAGCAGCTGCATGCTGACATTTTCTTGTGAACCTGGTGAAAAATGGCTCCACGTCTCTTCTTGAGTTCCAGGATGATGGTCTCTGAGTAGCCGTGCATTTCTCTAATCGCTGTGCTATGCCGAGCCTTCCTCTCCGGTTAATTTCAGTTCACTTATTTGAAATCTGTCTCGTGCATTGTCAGTGATACTTCAGGATGGGTGGGCAAGAAGAGGGGGAAATGTTAGTGTGTGCTTATGCGCACACACATTTTATATATATATATATATATATATATATATATATATATATATATATCTTGGTTAGATACTTGAAGGCAAAATAACTGCCTGAGTAAACAGGACATATTTATTATAGAAGGGGTGTGTGAATACTGACCAATGACATTACCTCTGTCAGTATTAATGGGGGGGGGGGAGGGTGTCGTAAATGTATGGTTTTAAATAGTCTGTTAGTGCTTGTGTTTGAGTTTTATTGATTGTATTGGTTTTGTAAATAATTGCTATTGTTTTGTTATTATGTGTTATTGGGCTTGGCCTCATGTAAGCCACCCCGAGTCCCCTTGGGGAGATGGGTGGGGGTATAAATAAAGTTAATTAATAAATAAATAGTTTCATTATTTGCTGCTATGTTGTTATTATGTGTTATTGGGCTTGGCCTCGTGTAAGCTGCCCCGAGACCCCTTGGGGAGATGGGTGTGGGGTATAAATAAAGTTAATAATAATGGTCTTGACCGACTTACCGGTCAAGCTGGTTGCGGGGCAGCGTTTCCCCTGCGCCATCTTCTTTGCCTCAGGGGGCTCCTTCCCCCCAGAAGCCTCTGTGGTGACGGGAAAGTTCCCGCCATATGCGCCGGCCGGCCAATGAGGGGGCTGGCTCCGCCCCACCCCCTCCCTGCTTCCGGCCAGCCCCCACACTTCCACCCGGGCAGCTTACTTAAGCCTGCCCGGGGGACCGCCTCACCACATGTGGAGGCAGTCTGGTTTTTCCTCCCACCCTCCCTACTCACTGCTTTGCTTGTTGGTGAATGTTGTTACTCTGCACTTTATTGTTGCTCTGTTTTTGGTTTAACGTTTTGTTATGTTCTTTGTCGCAACTCTATGTTCAGCGTGTGGCGAGTGGCATGGCCCCTGGATCAGGCCGGCTTATCGCCCCTTGGTTGTAAGGGGGATAATGCCCAGGCCCCCTGGGGTGCTGAGTTTCCGTGGATGGCATTGGGTGGCTCGCACCCCGGGCTTGCAAACGCCTATGTACTTTTGTGGGGGCTGTCTGCCCCTGATCCAGGATCCATGTATGGCCGCCAACCCTATGGTCCTGTTTTTCAATAAATCAAGTTGTGGCCAATTTTATCCAACCAACTGTGTCTGCATGTTGTTCTTGGCGCGAGGTGTGTCACGCTTGCACACACAATAATAATAATAATAATAATAATAATAATAATAAATATGTGACTTAGCTAACACGCCACCCATTAAAAAGATGGGGTAAAATATACGAAAGAGCACTCAAGTTGAAGGTGTAGCTACCAGTCCTTGAAATAGAATCCATTTCTGAATGAATACAAGTGCTTTTAGGGTAAGGTCTCTGACCAGGGATTCAAAAGAGGAAGCTCGGGGTCACATCCCACTAGGCCAGTGGTTCTCAACCTGTGGGTCCCCAGGTGTTTTGGCCTACAACTCCCAGAAATCCCAGCCAGTTTACCAGCTGTTGAAGGCCAAAACATCTGGGGACCCACAGGTTGAGAACCACTGCACTAGGCAGTGAAGAAGGCAAATGGTCTTATTTTTATGACATTATGTTGCAAGAAGGAAAAAAAATCACCTGCAAAGATCACAGAAATTAAGGAGCGTTTGAATATTGGCGGACCTCCTCTGTTGTTGTTGATTTTTGTCTCCATATACTGGACTAGCTGAAACAGGCCACGCACTGCTGTGGCTTTTTCTCTTTCCTGTGTCCCTCTCTCTCTCTCTCTCTCTCTCTCTCTCTCTCTCTCTCTATATATATATATATATATATGGTGTTTTGTGTATGTATATATATATATATATGTGGATTTGTGCCTATGTGTACATATGTGTGTGTGTATGTGTGTGTACTTATGTGTATATGTATATGCGTGTATATGTGTGTACTTATGTAGATGTGTGTTTTTGTACATGTATATGTGTAGATGTGTGTAAGTACAGATGTGTGTATGTATGTGTGCATGTGTATATTTCAGGGCATGTATATGTGTGTGTATGTGTGCATGTCTATATGTACATACGTGTGTGCATGTGGCGAAGACCAACAGTAACATCGCTTCCTGCCTTTTATACTTCCTTTCTTCCCTCTCCCCCTCATCCCTCAGCTTTTCTCTTCTCTCTGTCCTCCTGCCTCTTCTCCCTCCCTTCCTTCTTTCCTTTCCCTCCTTCCTTCCATCCCTCCCCTTTCTGTTTCAGTTCTTGCTCCCCTTGTCTCCCTCCCTCCATTCCCTCCCTACCTTTTTTTCCTTCTTTTTGCTAGTCCCTTCACCAGCTTCTATTTCTTGGATTGCCTTTTATTACCTGTCTGTTTTGCATAATGCCTATGAGTGGCCAGCACCATCAACATTCCGACACTCTAAACTGCCAGGGGGTGGGGGTGGGGCTCCCAGCCTCTACATTCTAGCTGAGGGAGTATTTGCATAATGCCTCTAACTGATCAGCTCCACTAACATTCCGACACTCTAAACTGCCAGGGGGTGGGGCTCCCAGCCTCTACATTCTAGCTGAGGGAGTATTTGCATAATGCCTCTAACTGATCAGCTCCACTAACATTCCGACACTCTAAACTGCCAGGGGTGGGGCTCCCAGCCTCTACATTCTAGCTGAGGGAGTATTTGCATAATGCCTCTAAATGGTCAGCTCCACTAACATTCCGACACTCTAAACTGCCAGGGGTGGGGCTCCCAGCCTCTACATTCTAGCTGAGGGAGTATTTGCATAATGCCTCTAACTGATCAGCTCCACTAACATTCCGACACTCTAAACTGCCAGGGGGTGGGGCTCCCAGCCTCTACATTCTAGCTGAGGGAGTATTTGCATAATGCCTCTAACTGATCAGCTCCACTAACATTCCGACACTCTAAACTGCCAGGGGGTGGGGCTCCCAGCCTCTACATTCTAGCTGAGGGAGTATTTGCATAATGCCTCTAAATGGTCAGCTCCACTAACATTCCGACACTCTAAACTGCCAGGGGGTGGGGGGTGGGGCTCCCAGCCTCTACATTCTAGCTGAGGGAGTATTTGCGTAATGCCTCTAACTGGTCAGCTCCACTAACATTCCGACACTCTAAACTGCCAGAGGGGGTGGCATGGGGAATCATGGGAGTTGTAGTTCATAATGTTTTTTTGGATTTGTGTCCGTTAGCTCTTTTTCTTTCTTTTTTTTTGTAAACATACCTTGTAGGGTTTTCTGGGTATGTGGGCTGTTTTGTGTGTCTGCCTTGTGTGGTTTCTTTGTCTATAAGCCTGGCAGGACTACATGAAGAATTTTATATATATAGATGTTGCAAGAAGGAAAAAAAATCACCTACAAAGATCACAGAAATTAAGGAGCGTTTGAATATAGGCGGACCTCCTCTGTTGTTGTTGATTTTTGTCTCTATATACTGGGTAACAGGAACAAGGAAGCACTTGCAAAAGGTTGAACGTTTGCGGCAGCGGAAAGTCTGGGGTGTAAACTTGTCTGTCTTTCTATTCTTCCATAATGCCACGTGTGATATGATTTGCTGAGCTCGATTGGAGTTGGCTTGAGAAGAGACAGAATCTCCTCCTCCCTCCTGCAGCGCTCGGCAAGAGCTAAAGCGTCACAATATTAGCTCCCAGCGTAAGTGTGGGCTGGAGAAAATGGGGTGACTAAGGATATATTTTCCAAAAATAGTGCAGAGATTGATTTATGAATGTGAAATTAGCATTTTTTAAAGAAAACACCGCCACAAAACACCTAGAAATGAGTCGGCAAATGGAATAGCCTGAGTTGGATTTTAAATACGACTTGGAAGCGGGCAAGCAGTCCTTTCCAGTGCCTCTCTCCGAGTGGCACAAACGTGGTACCAATTACCCAGTATAAAAGGCACAACCCTTTGGACGGTGTTTAGAAATGGTGTCATGTATCCAAACACTCTTCCCCGATGCCTTGCTTTAGTTCATTTCCACACGACTTAAAAGCTCGGAGATGTAATTCCACTTCATCAGAGAAAAATGGTAGAAATGGATCTTTAAGTGCACACATGTGGTCTGATTAAGGCTTTTATCAACCTAGATAATTACACGATGGTAAATGGCCTACTCAGATAAGAGCCATGTGATTTACACTGTGGGGAAATGGAAACGGAGAATGCGATGCCAGCGAAAGGTCTTCTACGATGCTAGTGGAAGGAGAAAAATAACATTATGTCAACATTACACATCTCCCATAAACCGGATGTAAATTATTGGAGTGGTGAAGCAAATCCAGATGTTTAATTTCAGCTGACAACATGTATTCACGGAGCAAGGCAGCTGCAGTCTTGGGTGCCAAACAATCCAGCTGATTCCCAAGCATATATGATCATAACTGTAAACAATGAAAAGCAAATGCTAAATAGGAAGTGATTAGTCTTCGGATGCGGGCTCTTTTTAGACAGGGATTCAGCCAAGCTGACAAAAAATAAGGGAAAGGGGGGATGGACGGACACAAATGACCATAAACAAGCCAATGTGAATGAAACAGACAAGGGTAAATTGTTGACAACTAAGAATGCTCTGTGCACCATTGATGTGATGGCAGTGGCTTGTCGTTTAGGACAGAATTAGCAGAAAATCAAATCTTGTTTTCCCAGGAAGGTAAGGACAAGTCTCCAATATTTTTCTTTCACTTCTGGAAACAAGAAGGAAATCGTTTGCTACACATAATATTAACTAGCTGAACCCGGCCATGCGCTGCTGTGGCCTTTTCTCTTTCCTGTGTCCCAGTCTATATATGTGTGTTTTGTGTGTGTATGTATGTATATATATGGATTTGTGTCTATGTGTACATATGTGTGTGTATGTGTGTGTACTTATGTATATGTGTATATGTATATACGTGTATATGTGTGTACTTATGTATATGTGTGTTTTTGTGTATGTATATGCGTGTATATGTGTAGATGTGTGTAAGTACAGATGTGTGTATGTATATGTGCATGTGTATATTTCAGTGCATGTATATGTGTGTGTATGTGTGCATGTCTATATGTACATGTGTGTGCATGTGGCGAGGACCAACAGTAACATCCCTTCCTGCCTTTTATACTTCCTTTCTTCCCTCTCATCCCTCAGCTTTTCTCTTCTCTCTGTCCTCCTGCCTCTTCTCCCTCCCTTCCTTCTTTCCTTTCCCTCCTTCCTGCCATCCCTCCCCTTTCTGTATCAGTTCTTGATCCCCTTGTCTCCCTCCCTCCATTCCCTCCCTACCCTTTTCCCCCTTCCTTTTCCTAGTCCCTTCACCAGCTTCTATTTCTTGGATTGCCTTTTACTACCTGTCTGTTTTGCATAATGCCTATGAGTGGCCAGCACCACCACCAACATTCCGACACTCTAAACTGCCAGAGGGGTGGGGGCTCCCAGCCTACATTCTAACTGAGGGAGTATTTGCATAATGCCTCTAATTGGTCAGCTCCACTAACATTCCAATGCTCTAAACTGCCAGAGGGAGGTGGCATGGGGGATCATGGGAGTTGTAGTCCATAATTTTTTTTGGATTTGTGGCCATTGGCTCTTTTTTGGGTGGGTGGGTGTTTTGGTAAACATACCTCGTAGGGTTTTCTGGGTATGTGGGCTGTTTTTGTGTGTCTGCCTTGTGTGGTTTCTTTGTCTATAAGACTGGAACCACCACATGAAGGATTTTATATATATAGATTCAGTAAGGATCGTGCTGGAAATTATGATACTCCAGATATTTATTCTGTAAAACAAATCTAACTCAGAAAAAAACATTTTTTTCTTTGGCTTATAAAAATGGGGTGACTGCGCTAGAAAAAATGCATATTTCTTTGGGATCGTCCTCTTCTTCTTGGCTTTTCTTCGCAAATGAAGATTCAGGAAGGACTCATCCCATGCTTTCTACAAGCGCGTTGATGATTTGGAGGTTGGATGTGTCCTTCGAGCCTGTGCAATGGATTTTTCTGGTGGAGTGCAGTGTGCACAGAACTGGCCTCACCCTTTAAACCAAAGGTTCGTCTGCCGGGGCCTAGCAAGCTGGGACGGTGGCAGCGAGGTCCTCGGGTCATAGGTTTGGTTTGAGTTTTCTTCTCTAGATCAGTGTTTCCCAACCAGTGTGCCGTGGCACACTAGTGTGCTGTGAGCGATCATCAGATGTGCCGTGGGAAATTGGCTCTCTCCCCCCTCCTAGCAGCCCCTTCACAGGTTTCCAAGAAACAAATTGAGCCTCTCCAGTTGGAAATGTGGTGGGTTTTTTTTTTTTACTATTTTACTGGATTTTTCGAGAGTAGCCACCCCACCCCAAAGGAACTGTTATAACAACTTCATGACATCCATAGTTAACTGGAAGCAAGTTTCACTCAGGGTGAAATTTCATAAAGGTCTGGAGAACAAGCCCTATGAGGAGCGGCTTGAAGAGCTGGGCATGTTTAGCCTGAAGAAGAGAAGGCTGAGAGAAGACATGATAGCCATGTATAATTGTGTGAGAGGAAGTCATATATATGTTGTGTTCATCGAAACAGGCCCAGGTTTCACACTGAGTGTATAAATACATTTAAAAACATATTAACTATAAGTATTACTGTGTTAGAGTGTCATTTTGTGTCATTTTGGTTGGTGGTGTGCCCCAGGATTTGGGAAATGGAAAAAGTGTGCTGCGGCTCAGAAAAGGTTGAAAAACACTGCTCTAGATGGTTGACCTTCCAGGGTTAGACGAGCACTACCTGCCCGGGTTCGAAATCAGAGTTTTCCTTCTCTTAGGATGGTTGCCAAAAGGCTAGAGAACCCATCCTGACAATCGAACAAGCTCATTGGGACCTCTGGGAGTTGGAGGCCCAAACAGCCGGAGGGCTGCAGTTTGAGGATGCCTGAACTAGAATCTCTAAGCCCTCCAACAAAACTCTATGATCAACTTGTGGCAGAAGGTAACCATAGAGTTGTACCAGAGGACTTAGAGATTCCTTGGAAGAATGCTTTAAATCCAATCTGTGAGTTATCAAATCCACAAAAGTCAAAACCGCAAATGTTCAGGGCTAATGGTAAGTCCTTAGTTTGGTTCTTTGAGAACTACATCTCAAAGGCCTGGGTCCCGCTCAGATTTTGTGAGCGATGCATCCCAGGAGACTGGCGGTAGAAATGCCAAGCTGTAGGGAAGGCTGTTCTTATAGCCAGAGCTTCCAAGATCAGACATTACCTAATGCTTCAGGATGTTTAGACTACAATGTACTGGATCCAAAGTAGCCCATCAAGGAAATGAACAATGTGTCATTATTTTTAGAGCTATCAATTCAAATTTGTATCTATCGGAGAGAATTTGCTCATTACAAATCAAATGGAGTAGGAACAACTGAACTCATGAGTTATGGTGAACTCTATGCTCTTCAGACATTATACTTGGAGATGTCAACTGTTGTCCAGCATCAATGGCTCCCATAATGAAGTTGGGAGTATCAGAATTGTGGGACAAATGTGTTTAGGTGTAGCTGGAGGCAGGGGCGGTCAAAGGTTATTTTATATAGTAAGCAAACATTATTTGGCGCCCCCTTGCCTCTGCCACCCCCTCTCCCTTTGCCTCCGCCCCCTGCCTACTTGCATGGGCGCCGCCGCGCCGGCCGTGCCACCATAGCAGACCTCCCTGCTGCTAGCCTGCTGCCTGCAGGAGCTTCTGAGCATGCGCGGACATTTTCGCGCATGCCCAGAACTGCCGGAGCTGAAGTTCAGCTCCGGAGGTTCTGGGCATGCGCGAAAATGAAAATGTCCTGCAGACAGCAGCAGGGAGGTTTGCTATGGTGGCGCGGCCGGTGCCGATCCCTGCTGCTGCCTGCAGCAGCTTCTGAGCATGCGCGGACATTTTCGCGCATGCCCAGAACTGCCGGAGCTGAATTTCAGCTCCGGAGGTTCTGGGCATGCGCGAAAATGTCACGCATGAAAATGTCCTGCAGAGAGCAAGCAGGGAGGTTTGCTATGGTGGCGTGGGCGGCGCCGATCCCTGCTGCTGCCTGCAGCATCTTCTGCAGCATGCGGTCATTTTCAAGCATGCCCAGAACTGCCGGAGCTGAAATTCAGCTCTGGCAGTTCTGGGCATGCATGCATGAAATGCTCTGCAGGCAGCAGGCTCAGAGGGAGCTATGGTGGCACGGCAGCAGCAGAACTGGAGCTGAAACTAGCAGGGAGGTTTGCTACGGCGGCGCGGCCGGCATGGCGGCACCCATCCAACATGGCGCCCCACGCGGCCGCGTAGTTTGCTTACATGGACGGTCCGCCCCTGGCTGGAGGGATACTTACAACCAGTCTGAAAAAGGTAATTGACACAAAAGGTTGCTGGTTAGTAAAATTATTCCTTCAAACCCTGGACATTGTTCTATAAATCTTTGCCTGGACTATACCGTTACTCTTGGATTTGTTTTAATTCTGACGTTTACAAAGTTTTTTGTATTTACAATGCAATTCCGTAGAGAATTTTTTAGCATTTATAATTTTTAATGCATTGCCCAACTTACCGGGCAAGACCTGTTGCGGCCGGGGGCACCTCCCACCGGCCATGTTGTAAGCAGGGGGCTTCTCCTTCCCAGAAGCCCCCTGTGCGGTTGGAAGTTTCTTGCCACTTGGTCTGCTGACCAACCAGCCGCCGGCCCCACCCAGCACCGGGCATTGGCCAGGGGCCGGCCGCTCCCTTCGCCCAGCAGCCTTAAATATGTTACAGAGGGACGGGCAGGCAGGCCTGCTCTGGGTTGTTCTCCCACCCACCCTGCACGTATTTTTGTTTTGTATAGTGTTACATTTGTTTGTTATTACCTGTTCGTCACAACTTCGGTTGGCATGTGGCATGGGCCCTGGATCTGGTTTCTGCCCCTCCCCTACTGGCCAGGGAGGGAACTTCCGGCGGTTAACAGGCGTGCCGTGTTTGGTTGCCTGGTATTGTGCTAGTGGGCCCCCTGTTGGACTCTTTTGGCATCGGGCAGCAACGGGCTGATGGATCTTGATCCAGAGCCCATGCTGGCAGCCAACCCCTTTTTGGTCCTGTAATCAATAAATTAAGTTGTGGCCAATGTTTACTCCATCTATGTGTTCATGTCATCTCTGGTTCTGCGGGCGGGAGGAGTGTCACTGGGATTTATAGTTAACACACAATGAAAGAGCATCCTGAACTCTTGCAACAATGGAATTGAACCAAACTTGGCATATTGAACTCTCATTATCAACAGAAAGTACTGAAAGGGTTTGCTTGGGAACTGACCTTGAGTTTTGGAGTTGTAGTTCACCTACATCCAGAGAGCACAATGTTGGATCAGGACCAAACTTGGCATGAATACTCAATATGCCCAAATATGAACAGGAGAAGGAAGGAAGGAGGGGAAGAAGAGAAGGATGGAGGGAGGAAAGGGAGGAGGGAAAGTGAGAAGGAAGAAAAGATAAAAGGGTGGCAGGAAAGAAAGGAAGGAAGGTGAAAGAGGGGCAAGGAGGGAGGGAGAACAGTTGAAAGGAAGGACGAAAGGGTGGATGGGTGGGTGGGTGGAAGGAAGGAAGGAGAAAGAGAGGAGGAAGAAGGGAGGGAGGGAGGGAGGGAGGAGGAAAGGGTGTATGGATGGATGGGTGGAAGGATGGAAAGAAGGTAAAAGAGAGGGAGGGAGGAAGGAAAGAAGGAAGGAAGGAAGAAAAGAGGAAAGAGTGGAAGGAAAGGAAGGGAGGAAGGAGAAAGAGAGGGAAGGGGGAGGAAAGAAGGCCGGGAGGCAGTTGGGGCTGCTGAGGTGGTGGCGTAGGAGGAGGCGGGAGCGCCGCCGCGAACTGGGCCTCCACCACGAACTGGGCCTCTGCCGCGAACTGGGCCTCCGCCGCCGCGGCTAGGCCTCCTCCGCGAGTGCGGCTGCGCCGGCGCGAGTGCGACTGCCCACAAAAACAGAGTGCGCCGATTGGCTGGGGGGAGGGAGGGAGGAGGAGGAGGGAGCCTGCTCCTCCTCCCTGCCCCGCCCAGCTCCGCCCCTCCGCAAAAAAATAAAAAAATAATAAAAATAATAAATAATAAATAATAAAAACCAGCCGATTTCTTTTTTTTAAGGGTAGGGGGGCGAAGGGAAGGGACTGGGGGGCCGTATACGGCTCGCGGGCCGCCAGTTGGGCAGCCCTGTTATATACATAGATAGATAGATAGATAGATGATTGATAGATAGATAGATAGATAGATAGATAGATAGATAGATAGATAGATGATGCAGCAAATGTTGCAAAAGAATCAGAAATAAGTGAAGACCAGCTGAATCAAGAATTAATAGAGTGGACGACATTAGACAGATCAAATACCTTAAAGACTGTTCATGTAACAGCTGAGGTCATGGATGATGGTGACGAGACAGAGAATGTTTCCCTATTTCACTTAATGAAGGTGCTGCTAATTGGTCCATCAACCCAGGCCTGATGGAAGTGACTCCTCCCCCATCTTTGAAAAGACAATCTTCTCCATACAAAGGAATTGTTAACACTCTTAAAGAGAGGATCGGCAGACTTGACACAGCAGCCGCCAAGGACATTGAACCCCCATTGCATGATCTCATGCGAGATCAATGTTTCCTAGTAGAGCAAGCAGCAGAAGTTTGGGATTCTGACTGAAGCATCTCCAAGAAAACCTCCTAGCCAAGAAAATGAGACTTGTATTTGACCAGAAGATTGCCAAGTTGAACATGAACCATAGGTCGCCATATTATCTGCAGAACCAATTGCCAAGCAATTAAATGGCATAATGGAGGGCTGCAACTTGAACACCAGGAGATGTCCTCAAGTTGGTAAAAATGAGCTATATCCTAATACAGACCTGGGCATCCTATGGCCCGCGGGCCGGATGTGGTCTGGGGGCCGATTCTGACCGGCTCGGGGAGAAGGGTGTTGGGGGCGGGGCCCAGAGGAAGGGGTGCCACTGCCGCCATCCCATCGCGGGCTGTGGGGCCTGTGTCAGCAGACAGCCCCGCCGCTCCAGAGAGCGATCGGAGGAGCGGCGACTTTGGAGTGCCTGCCATCTGGGTCGCCGGGTCGATCAGCTGCTTCAGGTCTCCAACTGCTCCCGCAGCAGGCCCGGATAGCCTCCCGGGATGGCAGGCACTCCATGGCAGGGCGATCAGCTGGGGAATGGCTAGGGGCGAGAGCGGGCAGAGGCCTGCAGCCTCCGATCGTCTGCTGCTCTGCTCTGCTGCGGCGGCTGGGTCTGCTTTGTCATCCTCTGGGCTGGGTCCATTGGGCCATTCCATCTTGGGATCCTTCCTCTCTTGAGGATATCATCCTCCATCTTGGTTCGCACCTTGTCTTCTTGAAATTCATTTTATTTTATTTTAGTGGTTTTTCTTATTATTATTTAATAATAATTTTATTATAATAATATAATAATAATATAATATAATATAATGTTATATTATATTATAATTTCAATATATTATAATGTCTATATATACTATAATATAATAATTATGATATTAATACTAATAATATATGAATATTTCTTGATATATTAATATGTTAATATTAATATTGTATATATAGTAAATATTGATGTTATGAAAATGATTCGTTTCAGAAGAAATTCGTAAGAATGGTGTAACCTAGTGGATAGTAAATATAGTAAACTCGCTCCTTCTTTCGGCTGGATGCCCGGAAAAATGTAAACAGAGAGGATTTACCAGCTGTTAGGAAAGGCCAAAACCATCTAAATATATGAACTACTAACGAATTTCGTTAGTAATTGTTACATTTTAGAAATTTTTGGAAAATTTTTTGTAAGTCTTTCTTTTACTAATCAACCCCCCCCCCCCAATTTGATTTTAGAATCGCCATTTTTGGATTCGAAACCATGCCTAGTAAATATAGTAAATAAATAAATAAATAATGTAGATTAGAATGTAGTTCAGCCTTTAGGTGCGCCCCTCCATAATATTTTTTTGGCTCTTGTGTGGCCCCTTGGAAAAAATAATTGCCCACCCCTGTCCTAATATCACCAAATTAACCTTGGTTTTAAGTCTTACTCCTTCTGACACAAAACTCCAGACAATAGATGAGTAATAGGATGGCTACTCAAACATTTAACCGAGGAACACACAACAATAATATAACACCCAAGATTGCGTCAAAAAATTCCAATAGGTCATTTGTGTAGCTGGAAGAACCTAAAATCCAGAGTTTTCCTATATGGAAATATATGTTCTTTTGGCAAACTTGTAGCATTTTAATTTCTCTTACTAATGAAGCTGTAAGGTTTACATAGGGCGAAAGACCCTGGAAAGTTTTGCAATGCGCATCACATGCCTCTGATAAGCCTTCCAGTCGAATACATAAGCAATGGTGGTGGCAGAACAATGACCGACCAGCAGAGTGACTCATTATGCAACGGGAAACAAAGGCTGCTTTCTCTCGGAGAACAAATAATGCTTTGAGCATGGCAAAACAGTGGACATAACTTTTCACTCCTGCTTTGATCATGGCATAGAGCTAGCTATCAGTGTATTAAAACAAGTAGAGAATGAGACTATATCGCTTGTGTTCCAGCTTGCATTCCACATTCCTTTCAAGCAGAATGTGACAGATGCTCTAGATCAGTGTTTCCCAACCACAGCTCCGTGGCACACTAGTGTGCCATGAGTGATCACCTGGTGTGCCACGCGGAAACCTCTCTTCTCCCCTTTCTTCTTCTCCTGCCGAACTCCTGCTGCTGCTGCTTGCGGGAGGAGGAAGAAGGGCCGGGCGACAGCGAAGAAGAAGGGGCCGAGGCACTGCCTCCTTCGGCCTTTTCCCCAGCCAGCCAGCCTCCAATTGAGGGAGGGCGGGGAACGGAAGCGGAAGTGAGGAATGCAGTCCGAGGCAGGCTCACCGGCTTCTTCTTTCGAACCGCAGGAAAGAAGGAAGGAAGGGAGGCAACCGCGGACCAAGTGAGTGCCTTCCCTTCTGGTGTGGAAGAGGGAGAGAGCCATTCAGGAAGGGAGCCACCCAGGGGTCCTGTGTGGGAAGTTTGGCCCAGTTCTATAGTTGGTGAGGTTCAGAATGCTCTTTGATTGTAGGGGAACTATAAATCCCAGCAACTATAACTCTCAAATAGCAAGGTCTATTTCCCCTGAACTCCATCTGCGTTCATATTTGGGCATATTGAGGATTCATTTCAAGTGTGGTCCAGATCCATCATTATTTCAGTCCACAATGCTCTCTGGGTGTAGGTGAACGACAACTTCCAAACTCAAGGTCAATTCCCAAGCAAATCCTTTCAGTACTTTCTGTTGGTAATGAGAGTTCAATATGCCAAGTTTGGTTCAATTCCATTGTTGCCAGAGTTCAGGATGCTCTTTGATTGTGTGTTAACTATAAATCCCAGAAACTGTAACTCCCAAATGTCAAGATCTATTTTCCCCAAACTCCATCTGTGTTCCCCCCTGTGTTCACATATTGAGTATTCATGCCAAGTTTGGTCCTGATCCAACATTGTTTGAGTCCACAGTGCTCTCTGGATATAGGTGAACTACAACTCCAAAACCCAAGGTCAATGCCCACCAAACTCTTATAGCATTTTCTCTTGGTTATGGGAGTTCTGTGTGGGAAGTTTGTGTCTTTCTGCCATTCCTGCCAGGATATCTATGTTGTGTTCATCGAAACAGGCCCAGGTTTCACACTGAGTGTATAAATACATTTAAAAACAGAATAACTGTATGTATGACTGTGTTAGAGTGTCATTTTGAGTCATTTTGGTGGGTGGTGTGCCCCAGGATTTTGCCAATGTAAAAAATGTGCCGTGGCTCAAAAAAGGTTGAAAAACACTGTTCTAGATGTTTTGGACGACTTATCCCCCAAAAAGTCACTTGTATTCATTCGGAAGTTGACACTGCAGTCTCTGAAGATTTGTCATCTTACGATCAGTTTCTGTTGTTGCATCCTGATGATGCCGAACATGTGAATCATTGTGTCCCACTATGTATAGTCATGACCCTTGCCCACCGTGGTTCAGACATGGATTGATAGGCTGAGCCTGTGGCATGATAAATGCCTCACTATGTGAGGAGGAAGTGCCTGCTGCCTTCAAGAGGTATGTGCTGCACTCTCTTCCGCCTCCTTAGTTCCAGAATTACGTGCGAAATCTGCCCTATTACCAGTATCCCATAATTGAGTTTGCAGATTCAGATATTCTTGGAGAATTAACTGAACCCACTTCAGTCTGGCTCCAGGATACACTATTGAGACTGCCGTGGCTGTTAGGACTGATGAAGTACTCTGGGGAAAAGTCAAGGGAGTGCTATCCTGCTGGTCTTCCTTATCTCTCAGTAGCTTTTGATACCATTGGTCATAGTGTCCTGGCTCTGGCAGACGAGTGTTACAGTGATTCAGCTCCTACTACAAGATCATTCCAAAAAATGGTAGCGAGGGACCCCATGGGGACTTGTTCAGCCCCATGGGGACTTGTGCTATGGAATGTCAGAAGGTTCCATCTTATCTCCCATGCTGTACAACATATAGATCAGGGGTTCTCAACAAATGGGTCCTTGGGCAGGCCCGGATTAACAGCTTTTTGCGCCCTAGGCCACACTTTGGAATTAAGCCCCCTTTAAACCAACCTCTACCGCGCCCCCCCCACCTCTCCCCTCCCTCCGCCTCGTGCCGCTGCATCCTTCCCGTCCTGTGCCAATGGAGCTGAGGGGAAAGGTGCGCATGTGCTGTCACTGAAGAGAAGGGAACGGGCCCCTTTGTGTGGCGGGGAGGGAGTTCGTTACCCCTCGGGAAGGAGGCAGAGGAGGGCGAGCGAGTGCCGCAGAGCCAAGGCCCAAAGGGATGGGGAAAGCCGGGCTGGGTCCAGAGCATGCTCTTCATCCGGGGCAGCGGCTTCAGAGGTGGCCCCACGTGCGGCTCATGGCCCAGCGGCTGCAGAGAGTTGGGGCCTTCCTCCGCCTCAGGCTCCCTTCCAGGCCTCCACGCCGCATGCCACCCTTCTTTCCCACAGCCTCTTCTTCCCTCAGCAGCCTGCGAAGGAAGCCACTCCGATCCAGGCCAGGCGCCCCCTCCCCTCAGGTGCAGAAGCACTGGCTGAGAAGCAGCGGCGTAGATGGATGGGCTGAGGCTGACACGGTGAACACGAGCGCTGCCTCCGCGTAGCCCGGCCTTGGCTCCGCCTCCTTTTGGGTAGCAGGTTGCAGGAGCCAATCGCGGCACGATTTTAAAAATTATTTTATAATTTTTTTTGGGTCCATGATCTGTGCCCCCCTCGGCTTGCGCCCCTAGGCCATGGCCTAGGTTGGCCCTATCTGTAATCCGGGCCTGTCCCCGGGTGTTTTGGCCTAACAGCTGGTAAACTGGCTGGGATTCCTGGGAGTTGTAGGCCAAAACACCTGGGGACCCACAAGTTGAGAACCACTGATAAAGGTGAAGCTACAGGGTGAGATCATTAGAGGTTTTTGGGTTGGGTGCCAGCAATATGCTGAAGATACACAGTTCCATTTCCTCCTGTCATAAGAGTCCGTTTGCAGCCTCCCCTTCTTTGGCCGAGTTGTTATGAGTTTGCTTCTCAATCCCAAGCCCTTCCTACATGGGATGAATGGGAAGCCAGTGATTGTGAAATTGAAGTGGGAATAGAATAAAAGGCCCGGCCCGGCCCGGCCCGGCCCAGGGCGAGCGGGAGGCGCTGTTCAAGGTGGGCCTCGCTTGTCCAGTGCCGGCCCCTTCTTTTTTTCAATGCCATAAAAACAATATGCAATTTTAAAAAACATTAAAATTAACATTAAAACACATTAAAACATTTAATTTTATGAAAAATGTAGAAACATTAATACATATATTTTTCTGTTTAATTGCTATTTTAAAAAATTAAAATAATTTCTAGGGGGGCGATGAGTAAATTTTTTTCTGGAAAGGGGACGGTAGGCCAAAAACGTTTGGGAACCACTGGTCTACGTTTTAAAAGAGCTATCCATGCTTCTAATCCAGGGGTACCCACACCTTTTCAGCATGCGAGCTACTTAAACTAAAACCAAGTCAGAAAGATCTACCAAGAGAGAACAGGGCGGAGCTGGGGAAGGGGGTGGGGCTTGGCGGGGCTTTGGCTCCAGCATTTCCACTGCTTGTCCTGGGTAGAAGAGGGTAATGCCAAGCCAGTGGTGGCATAGATAGTCACCACTGGCTTGGCATTACCCCCTTCTACTCTTGAGAAGCTGTGGAAATGCTGAAGCTGGCGGAGGGGGCGGAGCTTGGCGGACTTAGCGCCGCCCCCTTTTTCCTCTGGCTTTAGCATTTCCACAGCTTCTCCAGGGTACAGAAAGGTTATGCCAAGGCAGTGATGGCATAGATATGCTACCACTGGCTTGGCATTATCCTCTTCTACCCAGGAGAAGCAGTGGAAATGCTGAAGCCAGAGGGAAGGGGCAGAGCTAAGCCCACCAAGCTCCGCCCCTCCCCCTCTGGCTTTTAGCATTTCCACTGCTTCTCCTGGGTAGAAGGGGATAATGCCAAGCCAGTGGTGGCATAGATAGCCACCACTGGCTTGGCATTATCCTCTTCTACCCAGGAGAAGCAGTGGAAATGCTGAAGCCGGTGGAGGGGGCGGGGCTTGGCGTGACATGGCTCCGCCCCCTCAGAAACGTCCCATCCAGCTGAGATCGACCTCCCTGGGTCCCAAGATCGACCAGTCAATCGCAATCGACTTTCTGAGCACCCCTGTTCTAATCTATTTCATTGGGGGGGAAACGGTACCTTGGATAGCTCCTTTAAAGTTTGATCTAACCCTAAAGTAGCTACAGAGGCTACTGGCCACCGGGGATCTTCCTCAGTTCTTCCCTCTTTCCCCTTCACCAGCCCTCTGAAAGCAACTCAGTAGAGGAAAATAAATCGGGTGAAGAAACACCAGAAAGTTCCTTGTCCTTTTCATTATAGAAATGGTGCAAATTCGACCCAGAGAGACAAGCAACCAATAGTACTCCCTACTAAGAAAAGTGTGTATGTAATGCCCTAAAATGAGAACGCAGGCCTTTTGATATGTACGAAAGCAATACCAACAATAGTATCTGTTCAGCGTTGCCTTCTGGACCAAGGCGGATCGGCACTGCTTGTGTTATTGGACCTCACAGCAGAGTTTGATACAGTCAATTGCCGGGGCTGGGGTAAGGGGGACGGATCTGAGTTGGCTGTCCTCCTTCCTCTGGAACCGGACACAGCGAGTGAGGAGGGGCAAGATGGTCTCTAGGGGTTCCCCCCTAATCTGTGGGGTTCCTCAGCGGGCCATTCTCTCCCCTCTCTTATTTAACATCTATATGCGACCACTTGCTCAGCTGGTACGTAGCTTTGGGCTTGAGTGTCATCAGTACGGTGATGACACTCAGCTCATTCTGAGGATGGAGGGCCGGCCCGACTCTGTCCCCGATAATTTCCATCTCTGCCTTGAAGCCGTTACTGGATGGCTGCGAGTCAGTAGGTTGAAGGTGAATCCAGTGAAGATGGAGATCCTCTGGCTGGGTCGCCCAGGCGGTGGGGACCTCCAGCTCTATGCCGGTTGTCATCAGTAAAGAGTCTTGGAGTCCATTTGGACACTCAGCTATCAATGGAAATCCATATCTCCATGGTTAGCCGAGTTGCATTCTTCCGTCTCCGTCAGGCTCGTGACGGTCATCTCAAGGCTAGACTACTGTAACGCTCTTTACATTGGCCTACCTCTGTCGGTGATCCGGAAACTGAAGCTGGTGTAGAACGCGGCAGCTAGATTGCTTGCAGGTGTTCCTGCGAGCCATCACATTACACCCATCCTACAGGAACTGCACTGGCTGCCTGTCGAATTCCGGATCACCTTCAAAGTGTCAGTCCTGACTTTCAAGGCCTTATATGGTCTTGGGCCAGTGTACCTGAGGGACCGCCTTACCCCATATTGTCCCATGAGATCACTGAGATTGGAAGATCAGGATCTTCTTTCCATCCCTAGTGTCAAAGCATACCATCTTACCTCCACTAGGAGAAGGACATTCTCTATCGTCACCCCCACACTCTGGAACTCTCTACCGCCAGAGACCAGATCCCTCCGAGACCTTATGGCGTTACGGAAGGCCTGTAAGACCTGGTTATTCCGACAGGCCTTTGTAACCTAGTCGGCTTTAGTTCTATTAATTTTAATGTAATGCCCTTTTGTTGTTGCTGTATTTTATGTCGTTGTACTTGCTGTGATTTGTGAGCCGCCCCGAGTCACCCTAGGGGTGGCGGCCAAGAAATCGAATAAATAAATAAATAAATATTATTGTTGCCTTCGCAGTTCATCAATTAATTGACATAATAATGTTTTCTCATTCTCCCTCTCTACTTCCGACACACAGGAAGGGACAGGTCCGGAGGAGGAAGGGACAGGTCCGGATCAACATCTTCAGCCGCCCGAGGCCAAGACGCCCTGCGCCGCCCCCCCAGGGTGCAGGAAGCCACGCCCACAGGGCACAGGAAGCCACGCTTCCATTGCCTCCTCGTGCCCTCCTTCCATTCGCGGGAGGAGGAGGAGGCGGCTGGTGTCGTGCGGCTTCTGTCGCCTCCTCCTCCCGTGACCGGAAGGAGGGCCCGAGGAGGTGGACGGAAGGCGCACGGCACTGCTCGCGGAGCTTCCGTCCGCCGCCTCCTTCTCCTCCTGCGACCGAAAGTAAGGCGCAAGGAGGAAGGGAAGTCCCACCCTCCTCCTCGCACCCTCCTTTTGGTCACGGGAGGTGGTGGAGGCGGCGGACGGAAGCCCCACGAGCAGTGCCGCGTGCCTTCTGTCCACCTCCTCCTCCCGCGACCGAAAGGAAGGTGCGAGGAGGAAGAAGGGAAGTCCCGCCCTCCTCCTGGCCGCCTGGGCCGCCCCCTTGCAAAGGAAGGAGGCGGCCAGGAGGAGGAGGAGGAGGAAGGGAAGCCTGCTGGCGCTCATGATGACTCTCTCAGGAGAGGGCAGGGAGAAAGCGCTGCGAGGGCGTGGTTTTTTAAAAAAATGTTTTTGGGGGCCCGAATCCGCTGCCCCCCAAAACCTGCCACGCAAGGACATGGCCTAGTCTGGCCTTATGGGTAATCCGGGCCTGGGAAGGGAAGGAGGTTGATTTTTTAAAAATACATGTTTCTTAAATGTTCTCATTGTCCAGGTGAGCATTGCTCTCAGTAGATGTGTATTATGCTAAATTTCCAGGCATTTGTGATTTTAAAATAACACTAGCTGTACCCGGCACGCGTTGCTGTGCCCTATTTAGGAGATGCGGGGAAGTCTGAGTATATAAGGGTTTGAAATGATGCTACTTATGGTCTTGGTGGGTGTGTGCATGTGTATATGTGTGTATGTAGTGTATATATATGTGGGTGTATATGTATATATGTGTATGTGTGTTTATATATGTATGCGTGTGTATGGTACTCTATATGTGTGTGCATGTGTACATACACATGAGGTGGGGAAAGGGGGAAGAAGGGTCTGAGGCGGAGAGAGGAAAAGAAGGGGGCTGAGGGTGAGGGGGAGAAGAGAAGGAGCCTGGGGCTGACGTGGGGGGGGGGGGTTGGGGCCATAGGCTGAGGGGGAGAAGGAAAGGTCCTGAGGCTGATGGAGGAGAAGAAGGGGGCTGAGGAGGGAAAAGAAGGCGGCAGCAGCGACCCCGGTCCTTTCCCTCTTCACCCTCTGCCATCCGGAGGGCAGTAGCGGCGAGGGCTGCGTCCCCAGGCCTCGTCCTTCTTCACCCTCCGTCTCCGGAGGGCAGGCCTGGGGCGGCGTCTTCTCGGAGTAACCAGGAGGTCTCCTTGTGGTAGCCGCTGCTCCGTGGCGGCCGCCATTTTTCCTGGCGGCACTCGGGCCAGGCGGGGCGGAACCTCCGGTATGCGGCATCAGTTTCCGGCCGGACCCTTTTTCTGACGGATTGTCTTCCGTCGGAGCCTTTTCGGCCGGACCGGAAGTGGTTCCGCCGCCATGTTGTTGTGTCGCTTTTTGGGTTTTTTTGCAGTGTTGCTTCCCCGGAGAGCCGCAGAAGCGACCGATGCGGCAGAGAGCGCTGCGCGGTGAAGTTGATGGTGTGTGGGGAGAGAGGGGGACGGAATGGGTTGGGGGTTTGGGGGAGTCAGAGTGCGCAGTGTGTTTGCTGTCTTTCTGTCCTGCGTTGTGGTGTTGGGGGTTGTAGTGCGCCTGCGCGATGGCTGTCACTGTGTTCTGCGCTCGTGGCCAGCGCAGAACGGGAGTCAATGGGCGGTTTTTGGGGCTGTTTTTGGGGGTTGCAAGTTAGTGAGGTGGGTTTTTTAGTGTTATGTCTGTACCTCGTGGTCTGGGGGAATGTGTGTCGTGGGATTTGTGTTTGGGGGGGTTATGGTTTGGCCGTGCATATCCATCTTTGCACGACCACGTCTCCTTTATATATATAGATGAAGTGAAGCTAACCCAGTTTGCTTCCAGAAGCTTCTCATCCAGGAGGGGGCTGCCATTTGGGAAACGTGCAATGCGATTCTGCAAAGTCAGCGATCCCAGTGCTTTAATCCTAGTTATAACCTTGAGTTAGTGGAAGGGAGGGCACTCGGTAATTATGCCTCCCGATTGTGAGGTCATTACCTATTCCATTTAGAATTGCCCGCTCGGTTCTTTGCCTTGGAAGCTGCCGTGAGGAAACAGACCTGCGCCTTCCTTCCTTCCTTCCTTCCTCCAGGTGTCCTTGGCAAGGGGCACCGAAGGCTATTGATAATTTTAATTGGCCTAATAAAACGATCCTGATGACTTTGTTGCTGCTTAAAGGAAACCATTTATTCCTGAATCATTAGGAACATGACATCTCTCAGTGAAGCTAAAGCAGCTAAGAATACTTCAATCATTAACAGAGAGAGAGAGAGAGATTGAGATGAAGAGATGGAAGGGATCATCCATCAAGGTCTTGTGGAAGCTTTCTAGGATGGACCTGCCCTGCAGTATGAATGCAGTTTGACAGTGGTTTGCCTTGTCTCAATGCTATGGAATCATGGGAGTTTTATATTTTGGTGGGGCATCAGCATTATGTGCCAGAGAAAGCTTCCATAACATTGAGCCATGGCAGATAAAGTGGTATCAAAGTGCTTTCGTTCCACAATGTAAATGCAATAAATCCTTAACCAGGGAAGTGGCGCAGCTGGCTAAGTGTCAGCTGCATAAGATCTCTCTGACCAGTAGGTCATGAGTTCGAGGCCTGCCCGGGTCAAGGTGGGTGCTCGACCTTAAGTGTAGCCTGCTGTCAACCTTTGCAGCCCGAAAGACAGTTGCATGTGTCAAGTAGGAGATAAAGGTACCACATTAAGTGGGGAGGCAAATTTTGACTGATTTATGAGGCCATTAAAGAACTCCAGGAATCGCTGAGGATTGTGGAAGAACAAGGGATGCTGGAAAATGTTGAGAGAGATGAGGAGTGCGTCAGCTCCCCCTGGTGGCCAGAAGTTTGCCTCTGTTCGTCTATGTTCGTCTATATATGTCTAAATATGTCTAAATATGTTGAACTGCAGGGATTGTCTGCAAGTATGTGTACTGTAATCCGCTCTGAGTCCCCTTCGGAGTGAGAAGAGCGGAATATAAATAAAGTAAATAAATAGTAAAATAAAATTTCACTTTAATTTGTGAAGCTAAATAATTATGGCAGCTCTCTCCCCAGAATGAATGAATGAATGAATGAATGAATGAATGTGTGTGTATGTATGTATGTATGTATGTATATATATATACTATATATATATATATATATCTCGGCTGTTTCCAAAGACAAAAAAATGCTTCAATTTCATATTCGGATGTTGATTTTGTTCAAAAATTGGATGTGATTGACTTTCAATTTTTTTTAATTTTTTTTCGGAATTGATTCGTAAGTATTTCCGAAATTCGGAAGTCTTCAGAAGTCTTTAAAAATGGCGTCGGCCTTCAAAAATGGCCCAAAAAATCAGCAGAAAGGAGTGTCAGCTGTTAGCCATCAGCCAATGAGCAATCAGAAAGAAAATTCGGAAATGACATCCGAAATTCGGAATTCCAAACAAATTCGGAAATGCAACACTACTCCCTGTTTGGGAGGCAGTGAACGGAAGTCGCTTCAAAAGTTGGATGTAGGCAAAAAACTTCCGAAATTTGGAAGTATCCAAAATTTGGAAACAGCCACACACACACATATATACGTGTGTATATATATATACTGTGTGTGTGTGTGTGTATATACATACATACATACATACATACACACACACCTTTGAATTATTCTATTTATATTTGAATACCCTGTGTATTGCAAATAAATTATTCAGTGGAGAAAGCACGTGGGTTTTTTGCACCCAAAACCTGTTTTCTATGGAGGCAATCTATTTTCTGTATTTTTATGTTTTGGTGCCAAACCTTCCCATGTCAGTCTGCAGAATCCTTCCTCCGGCACACGGGAGTTCATTTAAATACCTCGAGGAAACTGTGTCAAGCTCTAACTGGGCTATTGTTCTTCCCAGTGGGGATTCCTAACTGTCAGGAAACCTGTTTCTTGACCTGGAAACAAATAATTAGAAATATTATTTCCATCTCTGGTCATTTTGTAATGAGAAAATTGTTGACTGTTCATGCTCGGAGCACACTATTCGCGAAGGATTCTACGAGTGAAGGAACAATAGTTCTGACTAACTCAGCCGCCAGACTGAAGGCTTAACTTAATTTCTGAGTCCCGTATGGTGTTCTGTGTGCATGTTCGATTTGTCATGAATGGGAGTCGAAAAATTTTGCTTTTTGCAGGGCTGCCATTTCTTGGTGGCTTCCTTCTTATTTGTCTTCCTGCCAGTGATTATGACTTGATTAAGGGCATTTGGAAAGCATGTCCCTATGAAAATATGTTCATTATTAAAGAAATCTATCATAGTTATGGCATTGCTTGAAGACATTAACAGAAGTCAGAGGTGGATTGCCATTGGCTCTTTTGCTGCATTCCAAGATGTATTATGAGTACTTTTGAAGGCATGTCTTTTTTTTAAAAAAAACAATGAGTTTGATGTTAAAATTATATCACTTTACCTTAAAAATATTAATTTAACACAGGGGTGGGCAATTATTTTTTCCAAGGGGCCACACGAGAGCCAAAAAATATTATGGAGGGCCGCACCTAAAGGCGGAACTACTGACGGCAGTGGCTGAGTCCAGGAGTTAAAAGATAAGAAAAGTTTATTTAAACATCAAATGGGTGTTGGAATAACAAAAATAGCCTATCTTCAGCTGTAAAAAAACCCCAATAATCCCAGGAAACCCAAAACCAAAAATGCTGAAAAGAAAAGAACTCAAACGCAAACAGCAGACGTCCTTCTGCGGCGTCCAGTCAAGGGAATGTCCATGAAGCGTAGTCCAATACCGATCCGGGAGTCATGGGACAGGAGAAAAGCAGACAGAAAAG
Source organism: Anolis apletophallus (assembly GCA_030556195.1). NCBI lineage: Eukaryota > Metazoa > Chordata > Lepidosauria > Squamata > Anolidae > Anolis > Anolis apletophallus. The sequence goes on from JARBWK010000012.1 coordinate 2,905,551, forward strand.
GAGGAGACGTTCTAGAGTCGACAGGAGCTGAGTATACAGAAAACACATAATTCACAGCCCCCATAAACACAGCATCTTCCTCCCTCCATGTAATACTATACCAAACACTCTGTAGCAGGAAACTCACAGCAGTCACAGCTAAGATCAAGAGGTACACTAAACAAAAAAGCAGACATGAATCCCAAACCCCCCCACCTTTTCCCAATATCAGCTAGAGCTGCCATAGCAGCTCTCCCAAGGAACAAAGTGGATAAAAAACCCAATAACTCATGAGTAATCTGGAAACCAGGAACCAAGACACAGGAACACAGGATACATGAACCAGAATAACAACTCCTTGACCACCATGAGGGTCAAGCCAAATACTCACTTCTCTTATAGCACTAACAATCAGAGTCATCAGAGAACCCGCCCTGCTCCAAAGCAGCAGTATTCCCATTCCCTGCAGCTGTTGCACCATGTCCAGATCTCCAAGCCTGCCAAAGCTCTTCTTGACTTAAAGGGCCCCACTCAGCTTCTGAATGAGAAGCCGGCCAGTCCTGATCCGTCTGAAACCCCAGAAATGTGCTGTCCCCCGAGAATTGCATACATCTCTCACTTCCTGCACCAATGCCGAATCTAGGTCTGTATCACTTTCTTCTGACTGTAATTCTGCATTCCTGGAAACCCTTCAAAAGTATCAGACTCAGAAGGATCCCTAAGTACATGCTGAATCTCCTCCTCTGTTCTCTGTCTTCGTCAAGGCTTGAAGCACTAGCCACTCTCTTTACCCCAGCTGTAGGAGCCTGATCATCCAGGGCCGCACCCCAAACTGAGCTACTGCTTGATGTTACTGCCTCAGCACCTTCCTCCATGCTACTACCTGTAGTAACTGGAGGCTCATTCACAACAGGAACTACATGCTAATCTACATTATTTATTTATTTACTATATATTACACATCATTAATATTAACATATTAATATATCAAGAAATATTCATATATTATTAGTATTAATATCATAATTATTATATTATAGTATATATATAGACATTATAATATATTGAAATTATAATATAATATAACATTATATTATATTATTTATTATATTATTTTATTATTATAAAATTATTATATAATAATAATAATTAAAAGAAAATCCAACTACGTACCTTAGAAAGAAGGGAGGAGGGCAGAGGAAGGAGGAGCGGCAGGCCGTATTGCCATGGTCCTGCCTCAAAGCGGGGGAAACTACGGTTCCCAGAATGCCTCAGCCAGCTCATCCGGGGCTACAGGAAGTCATCCAAAGGCTCCTCCCACCACGCCGCCGGCACTGACCATGCCACGCTGGCCTTCCGTAGCCTCTCCACGCTGGAGGCAGAAGGAGGAGGTGGAGAGCCTGGGGCACTCCAAAGCCGCCGCAATGGGATGGCGGCAGTGGCACCCCTTCTTCTTGGCCCCGCCCCCCCAATGCCCTTCTCCCCGGGTCGCACAGAGTCGGCTGCCGGGCCACATACGGCCCACGGGCCATAGTTTGCCCACCCCTGATTTAACAGGTAGGTTTTCAAATGGTCATGAATTCCACTGTGATTTTTTAAAAAAACAGACTAGAGTTGCCACTTTTTGATATAAGAAATAAGGGACGTTTACCTAAAAATACGGAATTTTTCGCAATAATAAGGGACATTTCATAAACACTTTATGAGATGTCGCTTTTCCTGCCTGGCAGACTGGGGTACGGCTAGATGCCCCTTGGGGAGCTCTTCCAAGTCTATGATTCTATGCACAGGGCAAAAACAAGTCCCCAAATTATTAAGATATTAATATTATTACAGCCCACTCCCGCGCCTTGCATTAGTCTTCAAATATATAATTCCCACGTTATTCGAGTACACGTGTCTACCAGACTTCTCCCATTCTGATCAAAAAGGGATATGGCAGTTTGGCCCCATCCCCAGCGACTATGGCCACGTCCCCTGGCACTAGGCCACGCCTTCTTCAACCGCCCGTCAGCGGTTTCTCCCTTTTGCCCTCTCTCGTTCACCCGCGGCCGTACTCAGTGGCAGCACCACGCTGTGTCACCCTGGCCTTGCGGAAGCCTCTCGCTGCTGCCTCTTCCTTCCCACCTCCAAGGGCAGCGAGGCCCGAGGCACCCAGACACCACCCGGTTCCCCTGATACATGAGGCAGCAGGCTCCCCTCGTCGCCTTCTTCCTCCTCTGCCTCCAGCCACAGAATCCGCCCGCTTAAGCCGGCGACGCCACTGCGCCTGCCCCAGGGAAGGCTCCCAGATGACTGCCAGATCCCCTTTTGATCAGAATGGGAGAAGTCTGGTAGACATGTGTACTCGAGTAATGTGGGAATTATGTATTTGAAGACTAATGCAAGGCTGTCTCCTTGACTAAAGGAAGACTCGAGCATGTGCTTTCTCCGCTGCGGCGTCACTCGTTTGAACTTGGGCCATTGCCCCAGGGTATTGCACGTGCGCTAGGGTTGCCACCTGTGTATTTTTGCTCTGAATTTCGTGTGCCCTGTTTTCAGCTCCTGTCCCGTATAATACAGGACATGAGCTGAAAATACGGGACACGAAATTCAGAACAAAAATACGGGACGTCTCGTATAGTACAGGACAAGTAGCAACCCTAAAGCAGACCTAAGTTTAAATTATCTAAAACTAAGCTTCCATTGGAAGTTATTTCTGTATGTATTGTCCTATGGAAATCAATATCAAGCTTTAAAAGAAAAAAAAAGTCTTAAGAGCATGGTTTAATTTATCTGTCATATGTAGGGACGTTGGAAGAATTTAGTCTTTTATAATCCAAAATTACTGGATCCTCATGTCTACTGGATTTGTATGCTTTTCCTAGCATTTTAAACATGCACATCTAAATATGCAAAAGTGACACAGACCAGAAATACTCCTTTACTATTTACGTAATGCAGCCATCAGCATTTCATTGGCACCCAAGACCAATTAATAAATAGTTATCATTTCTTGAAAGCAATAGTCTGGACATTGGGGTTCTGTGAGGTTCCTTGCTCAAACAGGAAGGCAATCCAGTTTCCCCCAAGCCAGTGTTTCCCAACCAGTGTGCCGTGGCACACTAGTGTGCCATGAGTGATCATCAGGTGTGCCGTGGGAAATTGGGACCTCCGATACCCTTTCTTCCCCCTCCTGCCGAACACTTTTTCTTCTCCACTCGGGCTCCCTTCTTCCCAGCCTTGCTCTGCTCGCTTTGCCTCGCTTTGCTCTGGGGCGAGTCTGCGCAGTAGCGCCCGCACGGGTCACGTCTCCCTCCCCCTCTCCTCCTGAACACGCTCACGCTGCCCCCTCGGATCAAAATGGCAGCAGAAGCGGCAGTGGAGAAGAAAGCGTAAGTGTTCGGCAGGAGGGGGAAGAAAGGGCGCGAAGGGGGAGGAAGAGGTCTCTGTCAAAAGCTGGCATGGGCAAACTTGGACCTTCCAGGTGTTTTGGATTCCAACTCCCACCATTCCTAGCAGCCTCAGGCCCTTTCCATTTCCCCCCTCAGCCACTTAAGCAGGAAAGGGCCTCAGGCTGTTAGGAACGGTGGGAGTTGAAGTCCAAAGCACCCAGAGGGCTGAAGTTTGCCCATGCCTGTTTTAGGGACCTTAAAGTGGTGCGCCTCCTTCCAACATTGTAATTCTGGAAAGAAAACAAACAACAACGTAACATAACATTGTTTGAGTCCACAGTGCTCTCTGGGTGTAGGTGAACTACAACTTCCAAATTCAAGGTCAATTCCCAAGCAAACCCTTTCAGTACTTTCAGTATGGTTCAATATGCCATTGTTGCAAGAGTTCAGGATGCTCTTTGATTGTGTGTTAACTATAAATCCCAGAAACTGTAACTCCCAAATGTCAAGGTCTATTTTCCCCAAACTCCCATCTGTGTTCACATTTGGGCATATTGAGTATTCATGCCAAGTTTGGTCCTGATCCAACATTGTTTGAGTCCACAGTGATCTCTGGATATAGGTGAACTACAACTCCAAAACCCAAGGTCAATGCCCACCAAACTCTTATAGCATTTTCTCTTGGTTATGGGAGTTCTGTGTGGGAAGTTTGTGTCTTTCTGCCATTCCTGCCAGGATATCTATGTTGTGTTCATCGAAACAGGCCCAGGTTTCAAACTGAGTGAATAAATACATTTAAAAACATATTAACTATAGATATTACTGTGTTAGAGTGTCATTTTGTGTCATTGTGGTTGGTGGTGTGCCCCAGGATTTTCCCAATGTAAAAAATGCATCTAAATTCCGAAAGTCTTCTAAAAGCATAATATACAAACATAAGTATTTAAATGCAAAATAATATTCAAATATGCATCAATTTTATTTTGATTGATTGATTGATTGATTTTAATATTTGTGAGTCGCCCTCCACGTCAGTGCTCCGGGCGACTTACACATAGAACACATAAAAACAGTTCAATAGTTAAGCTAAAAAAAAATAAATTAGAATTTGGTTAAAAGGTCTAATAACTCAGGCTAAGTCTGGAAGGTGACCTTAGCCATAGGCCTTTCGAAAGAGCCAGGTCTTCAATGCGGTCAGGAACTGGGGCATGTCCAGGATAGCTCTCTGCTCCGCCGGCATCGAGTTCCAAAGAACAGGGGCCGCGATGGAGAAGGCTCTTCGTCTTGTGATGTCGAGGCGAGCCTCATTCACACCTGGGATGCGGAGAAGGTCCCTGTTCACTGGACGCGGCGGCCTTAAATGGACTGGTTCGAGCAGGCGGTCTTTTAAGTAAGCTGGGCCAGCGCCATGGAGAGCCTTGAAGGTGAGCGACAAGGTGAGCGACAAGGTCTTATGGATCTCTTTCATAAAAGAGATTTAGATGTGCATGTTTAAAATGCTAGGAAAAGCATAAAAATCCAGTAGACACGAGGATCCAATCATTTTGGATTATAAAAGACTAAATTCTTCCAACATATGACAGATAAATTAAACCATGCTCTTAAGACTTTTTTTTCTTTTAAAGCTTGATATTGATTTCCATAGGACAATACATACAGAAATAACTTCTAATGGAAGCTTAGCTTTAGATATTGTGAACTTAAGTCTGTTTTTAAAAGATTCAGTCTACCTCCACTTAGGCACTATCGTGATTTCCCCGCAGCAAAATCCATACTTAAAGTTTGAAGTTGCAGGTTGTGGATGATTCCAGAGACGAAGGACAGATGAAAGTTTCCCTTGCTCACTTTGTCTGGTAGAGGGACCTCTGGGACAGGCCCGGATTACCCATAATGCCACCCTAGGCCATGGCCTAGGGCGGCAGCCATGGGGGAGCAGCAGGTCCGGACACCCCAATAACATTTTTAAAAAATTTTAAGTTCAATCTATGGGCACTTGCTTCTGCGCCTGCGCAGTGAAGGAAGGGAGTGGCGGGCCAGGCGCGGTCAGCCTGGAGGAGGCGGGGGAAGCCATGTCAGGACATCCGCCCCTAGGTAGGCAGGACTTTCCCCGGCTCTTCTTCGAGATTCGCTCGCGTCGGCTCCGCCCCTCCTTCCTTCACTGAAGGAAGGAGTGGCGCCCACCCGCGCGAGCGAGAAGGAGGCGGGGGGAAGTCCCGCCACCCCTAGGGCGTCTGACGTGGCTTCCCCCCGCCGCCTCCTCGCTTGCATGGTCGGGCACCGCTCCTTCCTTCAGTGAAGGAAGGAGGGGCGCTTACGCAAGCGAGGAATAGGCGGGGGGAAGCCACGTCAGATGCCCTAGGGGTGGGACTTCCGCTCGCGCATGCCTGCAAGCGGCCCCGCTCCCCCCGGGGGTGGCACTTACTGAGTGTGGCCTAGGGCGCCACAAAACGTTAATCCGGGCCTGCTCTGGGATGCTCAATGTCCAAGGTGGTCAGGCTGGAGTTAAAGAGAGTAGGTCCCTTCTATTGAGGCCTGACAACTCACTGAAGGTACTGGAAATTCCACATACTGTCACTAACCAGAAGTAGGTCAGTATAGTTGGATGAGTTCCCAGATTGGCTAGTTAGTGAGTTATTGGTTTGAAATGGCATGCCAGAGCCTGGATTTCACTGGGACCAACTACAGACACAACTTGGAGCCTTCCTTTGTGGGGAAGAACATAAGAACATAAGAACATAAGAAGAGCCATGCTGAATCGGGCCTCAGCCCATCTAGTCCAGCATTCTGTGTCACACAGTGGCCCACTAGTTGTACACAGGGATCTCGAGCAGAAGGGAGGGCAAAACCCTGACCTGCTCCCGACCCCCACAACCAGTACCCAGGGAAATCCTGCCTACCTCAACCAACTCCGAGGTGGCACTTGAATGTCCTTTTCAGTAACTACCGATACACTTGGTATCCATGAATCTGTCTAATCCTGCCTTGAAGTTGTTCAGGCTGACAGCTGTCACAACCTCTTCTGGAAGTGAGTTCCATAACCCAATGACCCTCTGGGTGAAGAAATATTTCCCTTTATTAGTCCTAATTTTCCTACCTTGGAGCTTCAGGGAGTGCCCTCTAGTCCTAGTGTTTTGTGACAAAGAAAATAATTTTCTTTATTCACCTTTTCTATCCCATGCATGATTTTATACACTTTGATCAAGTCACCTCTTAAACGCCGTCTTTCAAGGCTGAAAAAGACCAAGGCGTTGCAACCTGGTTTCCTAAGGAGCCGCTCCATCCCTTGGATCATTCTTGTTGCCCTTCTTTGTACCTTTTCCAGTTCCGTTATATCCTTCTTAAGGTGCGGAGACCAGAATTGTACACAGTACTCCAAATGTGGCCTTACCATAGATTTGTAGAGAGGTAATACAACATTTGCTGACCTATTTTCGATTCCCTTTCTGATCATGCCTAGCATAGAATTTGCTTTTTTCACTGCTGCAGCGCACTGGGTTGACCTCTTCATTGAGCTGTCCACCAAGACCCCAAGATCCCTTTCCTGGTTTGTCTCGGAAAGCTTTGACCCCATCAGTTGATAAGTGTAGTTGGGGTTCTTTTGCCCCGATGTGCATGACTTTACACTTGTTTAGGTTAAAATGCATTTGCCACTTTGTTGCCCATTCACTCAATTTCGAGAGATCTTTCTGGAGCTCTTTACAATCAGTTTCATTTTTAACTACCCTGAACAATTTAGTGTCGTCTGCAAACTTTGCTACCTCAGAATTCACTCCTACATCCAGATCATTAATGAATAAATTAAAAAGTAACGGACCCAAAACTGAACCTTGGGGTACGCCACTTCCCACCTCTTTCCACCCAGAGAAATGTCCGTTTATTACCACCCTTTGTTTCCTACAGTTTAGCCAGGTTCCAATCCAGGACAAGACCTGTCCCCTGATTCCGTGGCTGAAGAGCTTATTTAGGAGCCTTTGGTGAGGGACTTTGTCAAAAGCCTTTTGAAAGTCAAGGTAAACAATATCAATTGGGTCCCCTTTATCTATGTGTTTATTTACACCCTCAAAGAATTCTAACAAGTTAGTAAGACATGATTTGCCTTTGCAGAAACCATGTTGATTTTCCTTCAGCAATGCCTGTTCTTCTATGTGCCTAGTAATTTTTTCTTTAATAATGGTTTCCATCATTTTGCCTGGAACTGAGGTTAAACTGACTGGTCTATAATTTCCTGGATCACCTCTGGATCCTTTCTTGAAGATCGGTGTTACATTTGCCTCCCCTCCAGTCCTCGGGTACAGTGCCTGATCTTAGAGAAAGGTTATATATCTTAGCTAGAAGTTCAGCAATTTCACACTTGAGTTCCTTAAGAACTCTGGGGTGGATGCCGTCTGGACCTGGTGATTTGTTGACATTTAGTTTAGTAAGGCATATGAGAACATCCTCCTTGTTTATCTCTATCTGTTTTAATTCTTTTAATTCCCTCCCTGAAAAAACTGACTCAGCTGAAGGCATATGTTGTCTGTCCTCCTGTGTGAAAACGGAGGCAAAGAAGTCATTTAGCCGCTCAGCAATCTCTTTGTCTTCGCTGATTTTTCCCTTTCTGGCCATTGTCGTCGAGTGGCCCAACTGCTTTTCTAGTTGGGTTCCTGCTTCTGATGTACTTAAAGAAGTTTTTGCTGTTTTTTTAATATTATTTGCTATGTGTGCCTCAAAATCTCTCTTGGCTTTCCTGACTGTTGCTTTGCATTTAGTTTGCCAGAGCTTGTGTTCCTTTCTGTTCTCCTCGGTAGGAAGAGCCTTCCATTTCTTAAATGAGTTTTTCTTCTTTCCAATCACATCTTTTACTTCGTTTGTAAGCCATACTGGTGTCCTTTTGGACTTTCCATGCCTCTTTCTTTTTATTGGAATGCATTTTAGTTCGGCCTGTTTTAAGGTATTTTTAAACAGTTTCCAAGCATTTTGGAGGGATTTGATTTTTTTTACTGCTCTTAGTTTGTTCTTTACAATTTTTCTCATTTTGGTGAAATTCCCTCCTGCCAGGTCACAAAGGGTTGGGGCCTGGCAGGAGGGCTCTCGGAGGAAGGAAAGGCAGGCGGGATTCTGGGAGGGACTTCCTCGCCAGCCTTCCTCAGCATTCCTCCCAAATGTCAAGGTCAATTTTTTCCCAAACCCCACCTGTGTTCACATTTAGGCATATTGAGTATTCATGCCAAGTTTGGTTCTGATCCAACATTGTTTGAGTCCACAGTGCTTTCTGGATATAGATGAACTACAACTCCAAAACTCAAGGTCAATGCCCACCAAACTCTTATAGCATTTTCTCTTGGTTATGGGAGTTCTGTGTGGGAAGTTTGTGTCTTTCTGCCATCCCTGCCAGGATTTCTATGTTGTGTTCATCGAAACAGGCCCAGGTTTCACACTGAGTGTATAAATACATTTAAAAACGTATTAACTATATGTATGACTGTGTTAGAGTGTCATTTTGTGTCATTTTGGTTGGTGGTGTGCCCCAGGAGTTTGTAAATGTAAAAAATGTGCCGCGGCTCAAAAAAGGTTGGGTAACACTGCTCTACAATGTTGTCATGGCAGTTAAAATGGAATCACAGTGCTACAATTGTAGTGTGAAAGGGTTCGCTAGTACATGGTTTCTCTCTCAATACGCTTTGTATTGTTCTGTTTCTCTGTCCACTTTGGTTTGTTCTGATTCTTGTGAGAGTAAGACTAAAACAAATAACAGCCTCTCTGCTCTAAGGAGTGAAAGGAAACCTCTCTATGCTCACAGGAAGTCATTTTATTTATTTATTTATTTATTGTTTGGACTTGTACGCCGTCACTCCCCGAGGGCTCAGGGCGGCTTACAATCAAGTAAAAACACAGCAGAAGGAAAAACAACATTTTAAGCTAGTCTAGGGAAAAGATTTCCAGTTTAACAATCAAAGGCTAGCTGGAAAAGGTGGGTCTTGCAGGCCTTGCGGAAAGAGAGTAGATCTTGCATGGCCCGTACATCGCTAGGAAGAGTGTTCCAGATTGAGGGTGCCACTACAGAAAAGGCTCTGCGCTGGGTTGATGTGAGACGGGTTGCTTTGAAGGTTGGCACTTCAAGGAGGTTCATTTGTTCGGAACGAAGTGACCTCTGGGGTTGGTGGGGGGGGGGGGAGACGGTCCCTCAGATACAGCGGCCCCAGACCGTGCAAGGCCTTGAAAGTTAACACCATCACCTTGAAGGTGATCCGGTGCTCGACCAGAAGCCAATGGAGCTGCTGGAGGATACGAGTTATGTGACATCTCACTGGTGTCCCAGTGAGATGTTGAGCAGCGGCATTCTGGACAAGCTGAAGTTTCCGGATAACTGACAAGGGCAGGCCTATGTAAAGGGCGTTGCAGTAGTCCAGTCTCGAGATGACCGTGGCTTGGCGCACCATGGCCAGGTCGTCTCTGTAAAGGTAGGGGGCCAGACGCCTAGCTTGCCGCAGGTGGAAAAAGGCAGTTTTGCTGACGGTGGAGACCTGGGCCTCCATCGACAGCAACGGGTCAAAAACGACCCCAAGACTCTTTACTCAGGATATCGGGCATAATGCCTCGCCATCCAAGCTATGCAGCCGGACCTCCCCACCCACCGGACGGCCCAGCCACAGTATCTCCATCTTTGCTGGATTCACCCTCAATCTATTGGCACGCAGCCAACCAGTGACGGCTTCAAGGCACTGTTTACCCTACCCCCAAGGTCCCATTGAAGTGTACATGAGAGATTCCCGATGGCAAATACCAAAAAAGTCTGCTTTACATACAACCGTTTTTGTCTCTGTTACCCTAATAGTACTGTGAAGATCTCCTAATTTGAGCTGGAAAAGGACACTTGTTCTCTTCCAAGACTTACAGTATCTGTTTGTCAAGAGTTGGCATTGTAGCCTAGAAGGATTTGATAGAGGAGCTTCGTGCGTACTGTATTCCCCGAGCATAATTCCTATCTTCAAGATTTGATTTCAGCAGTGAAAAAGTAGACTCGTATATCTGATTTGCTGGCTCGTCTGAGAACGAGCAAGGAGATCTGTCATTTCAAAACCACCTAAAGGAACTGTTCGCAGAAGGCTTTCAATTTGAGATCAGAGATCTAGATTAAAAGAGCAGTTTTGGAGCATCACTCTCACAAAGGATTATAATTTGAGAGGAGCAGTGGTTTCCGTGCTTTATTGCGCAGAGTAGTAATGATTCATCTCAAAGGCGAGATGGTGCACAACTGCCACCTGCCCCACGCCGCCAAATGACCTTTTTAGGGGGAGAAGCCGATGAAAATATTGGCAGCTGCTACAGGAACACATCTTTACTGCAAAAATGGGCTGTTTTGCCCCCAGGGCCTGTAAAATTGGATGGACGTGCAAGCTTAGTAAGCCCTGGGGTAGAGAAAAGCCTTCCCATGTACAGGGAGACCTGGAAAGTCTTTAAGGATGCCTTCTAGACTCAAAGTGGTGAACTAAACGTTTATTTATTTACAATCAGTAAAAACTGATGACCCAAACGCTTACCGTATTTTTCGCACCATAAGACGCAGGTTTTTTCCTCCCAAAGTAGGAAGAAAAATCAGCTGCGTCTTATGGAGCGAAGATGCAGGCAGGGAGGGGGAGGCGCTGGAGCAGAGGGGGCAGTGATATACTCACGCTATATTCGCGGGGGCCCCGGCGGCCTCCCGGCTGCGCCCCGCATGCCCAGACTCCCGGCGCCGTGTCGCCGCAGCCAGCTGGCGGCGCGGAGGAACGGGGGCGGAAGAGGGGACTCACGGGGCGGGCTCGCCGCTCACGGACCCAAGGAGGAGGGGGGAGGCCATGAGGGCGGTCCCCACGGCGACGCAGCGGCAGCAGCAGCAGCAGCGGACCTCCTCCTCGCCAGAGGCGCATCTTCGTGACGTCACTCCGTCGCGCCTCTGCCGAGGAGGAAGGGGAGGAAGGCCTCGCCGGCCGCGCGCTGTAAGGATGGCCGGAAGAGAGGCCTGAGGGGGGGAGGGAACCGCCGGGAGCCGCCGGGGCCCCCCGCGAATATAGCGTGAGTATATCGCCACCCCCCTCTGCTCCAGCGCCCCCGCCTCCATATTAGTGTCTCAAATAGTAGCCAGCCCCCATTTTTTTTGTTTCCCAAATTTCCTCCTCTAAAATCTAGGTGCGTCTTATCATCAGGTGCGCCTTATGGTGCGAAAAATACGGTAATTGTTGCTGGGGTTGCAGGAAAAGTCCTTTGGGGGAAGAGAGGGTGCAAACACTTGCCTTTAGGATGCAGAAGAGAGATGCTGTTCTTTGGTTCCAAGGTCATCTGTTGTTCTCAATGGCTTGTAGGTGCACGAAGTCCTTTAAAACCCCCAAATCTACAGTCTATGTCAGTGCTGCCCAGGAAGTCGATCGCGATCGACCAGTCGATCCCGGGACCGAAGGAGGTCGATCCCAGCCGGATGGGGCGCTTCTCAGAGGAGGCGGAACCAGGCTGCACCAAGCCCCCCCAGCTTTGGCACTCCCAGCAGCTGCTCCAGGTTTGTGGAGGGCAGGGCCAAGCCAGCCTTATGCTAGCTATGCCACCACTGGTCGCATTGCCAGCTATGGAGAAGCTGCTGGGAGCTCCAAAGCCGGAAGGGAGGGGGCGGGGCTTGGCACAGCCTGGCTCCTCCCCCCTTTGGCTTCCGCTCTACCAACAGCTTCTCCAGGCTTGAGGATGGCAGTGCCAAGCCAGCCTTGTGCTAGCTATGTCACCACTGGCTTGGCATTGCCATCCTCAAGCCTGGAGAAGCTGCTGGGAGCTCCAAAGCCAGAGGGGAGGGGGCGGGGCTTGGCACAGCCTGGCTCTGCCCCCTGTGGCTTCCGCTCTACCAGCAGCTTGAGGATCTCCAGGCTTTGAGGATGGCAGTGCCATCCCAAGCCTGGAGAAGCTGCTGTGAGCTCCAAAGCCAGAGGGGGGGGGGGGCTTGGCACAGCCTGGCTCGCCCCTGGCTTCCGCTCTACCAGCAGCTTCTCCAGGCTTGAGGATGGCAGTGCCAAGCCAGCCTTGTGCTAGCTATGCCACCACTGGCTTGGCATTGCCATCCTCAAGCTTGGAGAAGCTGCTGGAGGTCCAAAGCCAGAGGGGGGCGGGGCTTGGCACAGCCTGGCTCCACCCTTGTGGCTTCCGCTCTACCAGCAGCTTCTCCAGGCTTGTGGATGGCAGTGCCAAGCCAGCCTTGTGCTAGCTATGTCACCACTGGCTTGGCATTGCCATCCTCAAGCCTGGAGAAGCTTTGGGAGCTCCAAAGCCAGAGGGAGGGGGGGGGGCTTGGCACAGCCTGGCTCTGCCCCTGTGGCTTCGCTCTACCAGCAGCTTCTCCAGGCTTGAGGATGGCAGTGCCAAGCAAGCCTTGTGCTAGCTATGTCACCACTGGCTTGGCATCGCCATCCTCAAGCCTGGAGAAGCTGCTGGGAGCTCCAAAGCCAGAGGGGAGGGGGTGGGGCTTGGCGCGGCCTGGATCTGCCCCCCTCTGGCCAAGCCCCGCCCCCTCCTTTCTCCAGCCTTGAGGAGGTCAGGTAGGTAGATCTTTCTGACTTGGTTTTAATATAAGTAGCTCGCATGCTGAAAAAGTGTGGACACCCCTGGTCTATGTTGAAGACAGGTCTTCCTTTGTACTGCAGGCTTTGGTTGAGAGCGTTGAGTTGGCTTTGTGTACATGAACAAATATGCTTTGTCACAGCACGGCTTAGATTTCCATCCACGTCCATGCGACTTCTTTGCTGGAATGAGCCAAGAGAGGAAGTCCTACCTCTCAGGTGACCTCAGGAAGGGGAGGGGTCAAGGTGGTGACGTCATGTTTGGCGCCAAAACACAGCCTCTCCCTCCAGTGTCCACATGTGTTGCAACAGAACAAAGGCCTTTGCAGGTAAGGGCAAACTAGGTACATAATGCAGATGTAAAACAAGCCCAGTAGGGGCGCAAAATGGGCCATTTACTGTGTAGGCTTGCTGCAATTTATTGTGGCTTCATGTTGTTAACAACAGTTCCTGTTGAAATCTGTTGCGATGCTCCTGGAGTCCATGGGACAAAATGACAAAATGGAGCACAATGAAATCCAGAAATGTGAAGCAAGAGCACATCTCCACTGAATGACTAGGTATTGGAGAGAATATGGCGCTTCACTCATGATGTACAGAACATATTTTATTTATTTATTTATTTATTTCATGATATTTATATGCCGCCCTACTCAACCCCGAAGGGGACTCAGAGTGGCTTACAGCCAACTGCAAATACAGTTGTGCCGTAGCACAATATCAGTACTACACACCACATTGCACTGTAACATTATATCACAATATTATTAGTAATATTGCATGTAAAACAAATATACAATTGTAATATCACAATATCATTAGTAGTATTCTATTGTGTATATCATACAATATATTATACCATGCTCATATTATACTATATTATATCGCAATAACTAAATATTATATAAATAAATATCGCAATATAATTAGCGATATTGCATGTAAAACAAATATACAATTATAATATCACAATATCATTAGTATTATATTATATATTATAGTATAGTATATATTATATCATAATTATACTAAATTGCAATATAATTATTATATTATAATATTATAATATATTTTCCATGCAAAGTCATACTGGGTGCATGAAGACACTTCTTAGGGTGTTGTATTCACACAAATGCATCTTATTTATGATTTTGGAGTGAAAGAAAAGTGGGAGACAGTCCCAGAAGACGTTCAGGCTTCTTCTTAGGTGATCCTCATAGCCTACCGACAAGGGTAGGCCAATATAGAGGGTGTTACAATATTCCAACCTTGAGATGACCGTGGCCTGGATCACCGTGGCCAGGTCATCCCTAGACAGATAGGGGCCAGTCGTCTAGCCTGCCACAGATGGAAAAAAAGCGGTTCTGCTAATGGCGGAGACCTGGGCCTCCATCGTCAGCAGAGGGTCCAAAAGGACCCTCTCTTTACCAATGATGACAGGCATCTCTCTCTCTCTCAGCATTACTTCGTGAACGAAGATTCAGGAAGGACTCATCCCACACTTTTTACAAGCGCGTTGTTGACTAAAAAGGCCAATCTGAGATAGGCACATTCGGTTGCAGAAAGCACAGCAGAAAGTCTCCTTGGGTGATGTTGTTTCCAAGTTGCCGTTCTTTCTGCGTTGTCGTTTCTCTTCGAGACCCATTCGGCGTGTCTTCTCGAAAGAGGCCGCAGCATTGTGGATAGTGCGTCTCCATGCCTCCCGATGTGAGGCCAGGGTGGACCATTGTTGGTGATCAATCTGGCCGAGCCTGAGATGTTGTTTCAGGGAGTCCCTATATCTCTTTTTTGGGGCGCCTCTCTTGCGCTGACCCGTGGTGAGTTCACCATAGAGTAGTATCTTTGGGAGGCGGTGGTCCTCCATCCTAGAGACGTGCCCTGCCCAGCGCAGCTGTGTTCTCAATAGTATGGCCTCAATGCTGGTGATCCCTGCTTGCTCAAGGACAGCAACATTAGTCACATAGTCGGTCCAGTGTATATTTAGGATTGTGCGAAGACAGCGCTGATGAAAGCGTTCGAGGAGTCGTAGGTGTTGGCAATAGGTGACCCATTTTTCAGACCCATATAGGAGAATAGACAGTATGATAGCTCTGTACACACTGATTTTGGTGCTTTGCCTCAGGTGCTTGTTGCTCCAGACTCTTTTGTGAAGCCTTCCGAATGCACTCTATGCCTTTGATAATCTGTGATCTATCTCTTTGTCAATCCTGGCGTCTGAAGAGATTATGCATCCCAGGTAGGTGAACTGCTGAACAGACTTAAGCACAGATGTGCCTATGCCGACGTGAGGATGATGGTGTTCTTCCTGTGGTGCGGGCTGGTAGAGGACTTCCGTTTTCTTCAGGCTGACTTCCAGCCCAAACAGCTCTGTAGCTGCTGCGAAGTAGAATGTGAGGTGCCTCAGGGCTGCTTCTTTTTGGGCGACAAGGGCAGCATCGTCAGCAAAAAGCAGCTCACGGACTAGATAGTTTAGAGTCTTAGTGCGAGCCCTCAGGCGGCTTAAGTTGAACAAGCTACCATCAGTACAATAGCGTATATATATGCCGTCTTCTTCTTCGAGGTTTGCCGTAGCCCTTTGGAGCATCATGTTGAAGAAGATTGTAAATAGGGTTGGTGCAAGAACATAACCTTGCTTCACTCCGTTAGTTATGAGAAAGGGCTGCGAGAGAGCATCGCCGTATCTGACTTGACCGCGCTGGCCCTCATGTAACAGGATAATCATTTTGAGGAATTTGGGGGGACATCCTAGACGTTCCAGGATCTGCCACAGACCTTTTCTGCTCACAGTGTCAAAGGCTTTGGTGAGGTCGACAAATGTTACATGGAGTCCTTTGTTCTGCTCTCGACATTTCTCTTGATGACCGTCATAATGCCTCGCCATCCAGGGTAGGCAACTGGACATCCCCACTGCCCGGTCAGCCCAGCCATAGATCTCCATCTTTGCTGGATTCACCCTCAACCTGCTGGCACGCAACCATCCAGTAACGGCCTCGAGACACTGATGAAAAATTCAGGAACAGAGTCCGGCCGGCCTTCCATCCTCAGAACAAGCCGAGTGTCGTCAGCGTACTGATAGCACTCTATCCCGAACCCTCGAACCAACTGAGCAAGCGGTCGCATATAGATGTTAAACAGCAGAGGGGAGAGAAGAGCCCACTTGGTGTTTGTGCAAAACCGAATTCCTCACAGTGGGAAGAAAATTGCTTAATATGTAACTGGGTCATCCTAGATGTCTGGGAATAATTACCTTCAGTGCTATCTGACCATTTCGGTACATATTTGTGATTGGAAGAATATTTGGAAATATTTTTAGGCGATTGAAAGGAATATTTCACGATTGTCAGAAAACTCTGACGAGGAGACTCCTGGACTGATTCGAATCTTTGCAGTTCAGGACATTATGCAAATTTCACTCGTGCTTTGGTCCTGCAGAAATCAGCATTTTCTGCACCGCAAAACATCATTTTCTGCCAAAAAAACCTATTTCTGTACAGCACCTTTTTTAAAGAGCCCATTTGGTGTTTGTGCAAAACCGAATTCCTCACAGTGGGAAGACAATTGCTTAAATTACCGGTTGCTTTCTTTATCATACAGATTTATCACACGGCATGCAAATCTACCTAGAGATTGTGGCTGTCTCAAATGTGTCACTTTTTTTTAGACCCCCTTCCTCCTTTTTTTTTTTTTAAAGCTGGCAAACTGTCTCGAGCTTCAAGGGAAGTTTCGCTACAGCGCTCACGCTAACTGATAAGTCTTTCTCCAGCTTTTGAAGATAGCCTAGCTTTTGCTGCAATTATGTTGAAGTAATTTCCACCTCCCCGCCCCTTTCATTTCTAAGCCTTTCCCCGAGAGGAGCTCAGTCTCGAGCTGAAAAGCTGCGAAAGGAACAGTTGCAGCCACAGATGAAATGATGATGCATCTGGGGGTTGCCATGGCAACGTGGTGCGGGGAAAGCTCCTTCGTCTTGCACAAGCTTAGCAGTATCATTAACTCATATTAAGACGTGATACTGGCATTGTAAAGCCAATCAAGATTTGTATGTCCTCTGTTTCAGATGTGCCGTTCCGATTGTACTGTACTGCCTCCTGGTGCACACCCCCCCCCCCCCCGTGGAAAACTATTTGGTTGCATTTGGCTCTTTTAATAATAATAATAATAATAATAATAATTTATTTGACTAGTCATATGACCATTTCAAAATACAATACAAATAAAATACAAGGCAATACGAATAAGTCCGTGCCCCCCCCCCCCCGGGGGGGTTGAGAAGGGTGGGGTAGTAATATAGTAAATCTCTATATATAATAAAGGGAATGTTTGTATGTATGTTTGTATGTTTGCATGTATGTATGTATGTGGCAGCGTTCTGATTGGTCCTGGCCTCTACATTCTGACAACATGATTGGTTGCCAGTGAGGGAGTATTTGCATAACGCCTCTAATTGGTCAGCCAACACGAACATTCCGACACTCTAAACTGCCAGAGGGGGATAAGGCAAAGGCCTGAGACAGTCAGCCATGGTGGGAGGAACTCAGATAACCCAGGGCCCTTCCACACAGCCTATAACCCTGCATATTAGGGCAGAAAAACCCACCATATCGGCTTTGAACTGGGTTTCCTGAGTCCACACTCATATAATCTGGTTCAAGCCACATAGCATGGGATTTTATTCAGATGTGTGCAAAGGCACTAACATAACCCAGGGACCTTCCACACAGGCTTACAACCCTGAATGATAAGGCAGAAAAACCCACCATATCGGCTTTGAACTGGGTTTTCTGAGTCCACACTCATATAATCTGGTTCAAAGCGATGGAGTATGGCCGATGGGACTCGCAGTACCTTCACTAACTTCCTGAGACCACTACGAGCCACGTAAACATCTGACAAGGGCCAACTTTGGCACACAATGCTTTTCTCAAATAACCCAGGCAGGGCCGGATCCCCAAGCTAGTAAGTAAATAAAATAAAAAAGGAGAGGACAGCAGCTGACCTTCTATTTACAGTCAGAGTCTTATTGCCCTGGTTCTTCTTTCAGGAAATGTGCTCTTTTCTTGATAGCTTTCAGAATAAAAAGGCTTACTCTGATTATGGCGGATCTTTCTTGTCCTTTCAAGAGGAATGTCAGAAGATCATTTCTGTTGGGGAACCTGCAGTTGGATAATATTGGATGTAAATATCTGTATCACAGTTCAGCATATGCTGGGCAGTAGGCCTGTTTTATAACGGAAAAAAATGGATTCAGATGTACTTTCTGAAATTCGGAATGGCTTCGTTAATGGCGTCTGTGATTGCGCAATGCGCGGAAACCTGCAGAAGGGACAGTCAAAACTTGGGAAATTCCCTTTCCCTCCGTTTTTGACCGCTACTACAGACAAAACTAGCCACACTGGGACAAAATACTGAACACATTTAACACATTAATAAACATTTTAAACACAATGGGACAAAAATATTCGGATATGGCGACTTCCTGTTTCCACTTCCTGTTTCCTTAACTCTGTTCATAATC
Organism: Anolis apletophallus; assembly: GCA_030556195.1. NCBI lineage: Eukaryota > Metazoa > Chordata > Lepidosauria > Squamata > Anolidae > Anolis > Anolis apletophallus. The sequence continues at coordinate 2,923,970 of JARBWK010000012.1, forward strand.
ACTTCAAAAGTCAAAAACATCCGAATTACATCCGAATTTTGGATGTGTCCGAAGTTCGAAAACAGGCCTACTGGACAGTCAATTAAGAAATGTTTGATATCTTCCACTGTTTGTTCTCCTCATACACAGAATCTCTCACTTTTTGGGATGTTACAGTAATGCCCGGTTTGCATCATCATCCCAAGTTGTTCAAACCTAGGCCTAGTATATATTTTTTCTTAGGAGTAAGATAAGTGGAACAGTCAGATAGTGTTCTAAAGCAGTGATTTTCAACCAGTGTGCCGCGGAACACTAGTGTGCCGTGAGAGATCATCAGGTGTGCCGTGGGAAATTATTTTCGAACTTCATTCATATATCTATATATATAAAGGAACAGTCGTCATGTGAAGACTACCTCAAACAGAGAAACCTTACAACGCAGAAACACAAAACTTGCCAACAGAAATAGGCCTCAAGCAAGGTACGTTTGTAGCAAAGAAACTTTCCCCCAAAACCTAAAAAGCCCCCAAAACAACGAGTAAAAAAACCTACATTTCCCAGCATCCTCCGGGGCTGCCAAAGACTCCCAGACTCTACATTCTGACAACATGATTGGCTGCCAATAAGGGCGGATTTGCATAACTGCTGTACTGGCCAGCCAACATGAACATTCCGACCCATAACAAACTGTCAGCCAGAGCCTCCTCCAACACTTTCAAATCAGAAGCCCATGATGGAGATCAACACCATTCAAGGGGAGCTCTTCTTCCTTTCCCAAATGATCTCCAGTGGCTTGGAATTCCACATTAATAAGAGGACCATCCAGCAACAATGGGGTTTGCCAAGGAGGGTGCTCCAGCCCCACTATATGCTGGCTCCAAGGGATGGAGGTCATCACCAAGTACCTTCTGATGCCCAGCGCTGGAAGAGCTCCCTCAGGTGGCCTGTCCATGAGGAAAGCCTCCTCGGACATCGACCAATGGGTGCAAAAGACACAGAGCAGGACATCTTGAAAAAGAGAGGAGCAGAAAGTAAGCTAGGCATGAAGATCTTGAGAAAGGTGGCTCAAAAGGATACGGAAAGGGTTTTTAACAGTCCCCCAACAGACACTGGACGCACCTGTGAAGATAGAGATCCCCTGACAGGACAAGCCCTCCCCAAGCTGATCCGTCCTGGCCATGGTACAATTCAAACCCGAAGGACTGCAGGCAAAGAGCTGAGGCACAAACATAAAACACCCAATTCACTTCAACACCATAAGTCACATCAATTCCAACCCTTACATACTCAGACTTTCTCGCAGCTCCTAAATAGGGCACAGCAACGCGTGCCGGGTACAGCTAGTAAACTATAAGGCGCATCTGTCTCTTTAAGAAATGGAACCATAGCACTCTCGCATCACCTAAGAAGTGACGCGAGAGTGCTATGGTCGCACCATCTTGGATTCGCTCAGACGCGGCTAAGTAAACAAAGTTAGAGTTAGTGCTGCAGTTGCGCGTCAAGTGACAGTGGCAATTTGGGATCACAGCAAGACAAGCGAGTGACAGTGACGGAGAAGTTTTTGAGAAGGGAAAATGCAAATGCCGAACAGGGCCCTGGACAAAATTATGACACAGATGAAGGCCCTAATATGAGTGGCGGATGAAAGAAAAAAGAAAAGACGGTGAGCTTGAGGCAATACAGCGAAAACTATCTTTTATTTGGATTCCTTTCACCGGGGATGCGACGGCACTGACTCCGCTGTGCTTGGTGTGTGGTGAGAAGCTGTCCAATAGCGCCATGGTGCCAAGCAAGCTTAAACGCCATCTCCAAACGAAACACCCTTCCGTTCATCAAAACAGGTCCAGGTTTCACACTAAGTGAGTGTATAAATACATTAAAAACATATTAACTATATGTATTACTGTGTTAGAGTGTCATTTTGTGTCATTTTGGTTGGTGGTGTGCCCCAGGATTTTGTAATTGTAAAAAATGTGCCGCGGCTCAAAAAAGGTTGAAAATCACTGTTCTAAATGAATATTTCTTTTGTGAGAAGCTAAAAACCTTGTGGCAGAAGACCTACCTATGCTTGCTCTTTTAATATCCAATGCCAAGCTTCAATATATGTTGATTTCACGAACTGCAGAATAGGCACAATCTGGACTCCCAGATTTCCATCTGCTGCCTGAATGGGGAAACTATTTGTGGGAGGGATGTGCATGATTGTTGATAGGTCACTGAAAGGTAAAGCCCACATTTGGTTCCTTTTTAAATTCTTTTTTAACCCCCCCCCCCCAAAAGCCCCAACTCCCTGAAGCCTAACTATAATTCAGCATCAAGACCAATCTGTGCTCTACTGCTTTCGTGGCAGTGAGAGTTCTGCGACCAATTGGCTCAGTTGAGGAAATGGAAGATTATTGAACATTCTGCCTATCCAGGAAGTTATAGTATACAAAGACTGATAGATTGACTTCAGCAATAACATTCAAATTGGAGTGTTGAGTGCAGGGGCGGTCTAAGATAATTTGAAATGGTAGGCGAACATTATTTTGGTCCCCCCCCAAAACATTATTTTTGCCCCCCATGTAAAACAAATATTCAATTATAATATCACAATACTATTAGTATTATATTGTATCAATGTATATTCAATATATTATACCATACTCATACTATATTATATCATAATTATATTACATTGCAATATAATTATATTATAATATATTGACATTATAATACAATATAACATTCTATTATATTATTATAAAATAATAAATAAAATTATTTATTTCAATAAAATTATCATCTACTAAATATTTTCATGACTCCTATAAAACTCAAATAACCCAAAATAAAGTAAAATAAAATATTATATATTACTATTTTGTACAACACCACTATACTGCAATATTGTTTGTAATATTACATGTAATATAAAATATATCATTATTCTATTGTTATATTGTATTTTTATTATATTGTATGACAATATTAAGCAGAACTGTATAATAATCAACAAGAAATGCAATGTAAATGCATCAAAATCAGAATCTATTACCTACCACCTGTCTCATAATTCATAGCTCTGGAGCAACTGCACCTGCGCGAAAACCTCAGCACATGCCCAGAAGCGGCGTCGGAGCACACAAGGCTGGGGCCCAAAAGCAGGCAGCTGCGGCACTGTCTGAGGAACATCAGCAGGGCCAGGATGGCACCCCATGCGGCCAGGATGGCGCCCCTTCCCAGATGGCACCCTAGGCGGCCGCCTACTTGGCCTACCTTGTAGGACCGCCCCTGGTTGAGTGGTTTCCCAGCTGCATGGCTATGTTCTAGCAGCATTTTCTCCCAACGTCAGTGATTCCTTGAAAGCCTTTGACAATACACTGAACATTCAAATTGCATGGACCGAAACTTTAGGTGGCCCAAAGGAATAATTGTAGATAGGTAGCTCAGCTCTTGGCAAGAGAGGAAATTGAGGGATTGGGAGACCAGAAGCACCCTGGCTGAAGGAAAGGTGTAGAATATGCCTCTTCTTCTTCTTGGCTTTTCTTTGCAAATGAAGATTCAGGAAGCGCGTTGATAACTAAGAAGGCCAATCCGAGATAGGCAAGTCCGGTTGCAGAAGGCGCAGCAGAAAGTCTCCTTGGGTGATGTTGTTTCCAAGTTGCGATTCTTTCTGTGTTGTCATTTCTCTTCGAGACACGTTCAGCATGTCTTCTTGAAAGTGGCTGCAACATTATGGATAGTGCGTCTCCATGCCTCCCGATGTGAGGCCAGGGTGAACCATTGTTGGTGATCAATCTGGCCAAGCCTGAGATGTTGTTTATATCTCTTTTTGGGGGTGCCTCCCTATGGCGAGTTCATCGTAGAGTAGTATCTTTGGGAGGCGGTGGTCCTCCATCCTACAGACGTGCCCTGCCCAGCGCAGCTGTGTTCTCAATAGCATGGCCTCAACGCTTGCTCAAGGACAGCACCATTCGTCACATAGTCGGTCCAGTGTATATTTAGGATTGTGCGAAGATAGCGCTGATGAAAGCGTTTGAGGAGTCGTAGTTGTTGGCGATAGGTGACCCATGTTTCAGACCCATAAAGGAGAATAGAAGGTACAATAGCTCTGTACACACTGATTTTGGTGCTTTGCGTCAGGTGCTTGTTACTCCAGACTCTTTTGTGAAGCCTTCTGAATGCACTATATGCCTTTGCTAATTTGTGATCTATGTGTTTATCAATCTTGGCGTCTGAAGAGATGATGCTTCCCAGGTAGGTGAACTGCTGAATAGACTTAAGCACAGATGTGCCTATGCTGACGTGGGGATGATGGTGTTCTTCCTGTGGTGCGGGCTGGTAGAGGACTTCCATTTTCTTCAGGCTGACTTCCAGCCCAAACAGATCTGCAGCTGTTGCAAAGCAGGATGTCAGGCGCTGCAGGGCTGCTTCTGTATGGGCGACAAGGGCAGCATCGTCAGCAAAAAGCAGCTCACATATATGTATATGTACAGTATTAAGAAACAGGAATCTAAAAAACTTATTTTAAAACTTAAGAGAAAAAAACCATGGAGGAGAATGACCAAAGCTTTCAGAATTCTTGACCATTAAATAATAATAATCTCTCACCAGGGGCGGTCCTACCGGTAGGCAAAGGACGCCGCTGCATGGGGCGCCATCTGGGTAAAGGGCGCATTCCCCCGCGCGCCTGACAGCGTCCGGCCGATGTTCCGCTTTTGGGACTTGTGCGCTCCGACGCTTCTGCGCCTGTGCACAGGAGCTTCTGGGCATGTGCGGAGGGGGGGGGGCGGCGTGCTGAATAGGGTGTGCTGTGTTTACAGGCTTCTGTGCCTGCGCACAGGAGCTTCTGGGCATGCGTGGAAGGGGGGCGCCAAAATAATGTTTGCTTACCATTTTAAATGACCTTAGACCGCCCCTGTCTCTCACTTGTCTTTTCCAAAAAAAAATCACAGATAAAGTAGGAAATGTTTTAGGGATATTGTTTTAAAATCATTCTATCTGGTTCCTTACTTGCTTTCATCTCTTTTGATCCTAGATGTTTCATATACTGTATTTACCAAATACAATCTCAACTAATTACTCTATCTCTCATTTAGTTCATATACAATGGAGTGGAAAGGCGAACATTGCCAACCAAACTAGTGAATGGTGAATAGCCCCCCACCTTGCTATTCCTGTTTCAGGGATTATGGGAGTGTTTTGACTCAAAAATTGCCTTCAGGATGATGGCCTGAGGAGCAGGGCATCGTCGTGAGTGGCAGGAGCTGGCAGCTAAGCCGCCAAGGACCCGGCTGAAAGAAAGAGATAGGAGGAAAGGTAGTAGAAATAGCCACAATAACCCTGAGAACTGGCTTCCTGGGGAGATGATATTTTCCCCTACTTTATAGAAATGGAGGATAAAGCAGCCCAAAAGTTTGTGTTTTATTTTCCTTTAGGTGAGTTTTATGGTTTGAAATGTAACTTTCGACGTGAAATATATAAATAACTAGCTGAGGACCTGGCGGTGTCCGGGTTATTTGCGGAAGGCATTGTGTGCCAAGGTTTGTTCCTATTAGATGTTTATGTGGCTTGCAGTGGTCTCAGGAACTTAGTGAAGGTACTGCGAGTCCCATTGGCCATGGTCCATCCCCCTCCAAACAGCACCAGGATGTAGAGTGGGTCATGGGGGCTCTGTGTGTCACATTTGGTCTTGATCATTCTGTGGATGAGGGTTGCAGTGGTCTCTGGAAGTGAGGGAAGGTACTGGAAGTCCCATAATCCATGGTCCCCCGTTCTCCAAACTGCACCAGGATGTAGAGTGGGTCATGGGTACTCTGTGTGCCAAGTTTGGGCCTTGTCTCTGATTTGTAGGGGAAATGAATTGGGTGAAGTTACTGCAAATCCCATCATTTGTGAGCCATCCTGCCCTAAACCACACCAGGTTGTGAAGTGGGCCATTGGTCCCCTGTTTGCCAAGTGTGGTCTTGATCCGTCATTGCTGTGGGCCGCAGTGGCTGACTGCCTGAGGCCTTTCCTTTTCCCTCTGAGTCACTTTAGAATGTTGGAATGTGGTTGGCCATTCGGAGTCCTTTATGCAAATACCATTTCAGTGGAAACCAATCCCCTCTGTCTGGGGCCGTAGAATGTTGGAGTTTTGAGGTTGGCCAATCAGAGCCTGTTATGCAAATAATCCCACAGTGGCAGCCAATCGAAACGCTGGCACATATTCCTCCCACCGCACCACCGCCAGCACACACTGGCTTTTATTATATTAATAGATAGATAGATGTTTTCCCTCTATTGTGCGATTTCTAGAGTGTAAGACAAATATTGGGAAATGGCTCTTAGGTCAGAATATATATATATACACACACACACACACACACACACACTACTATTGTAGTGAGCTCGTTCTCTGAACAGATCCTAGTAGCAAATCCAGCTTGTTAACTCTCTATGCATGAGTACATTCACATAGTCAATCCATCTGTGACTGATTTTTCTGTCTGCAATTGCTTCGAGCCAAATGTCTTATCATGTGTTCAAGGTAAACATGACACAAACACAGGACAAAATGGTATAGATTTTAGTTTAGAAATTCATCATCCATCCAGTCCACTGCCATTTCCCTATACATTTTTCATTACGTTAAGCAATTGACTTAAGGTATTTTTATTGTACTGCATTGTGGGGAAGAGATAATCTCAAATCAGGGAAGATCCCCAAAGCCGCAAAATTTAGGCATTTATTTACTATTTAGGTGAGTACTGAGATTGTGGGGAAAAGATCAGGTAGGTTTCAAATGATGATCTCAAATCTTAAATAATGATTAAGGGAACAGATCATCCTGAATGAACTTCTCAAAGCCTTCAAAATTTGGGGGACGAGCTTAAGTTTCCGGGTCACTGACAAGGGCAGGCCAATGTAAAGGGCGTTACAGTAGTCCAGTCTCGAGATGACCGTGGCTTGGAGCACCGTGGCCAGGTTGTCACTGGATAGGTAGGGGGCCAGACGCCTAGCTTGCCGCAGGTGGAAAAAGGCGGTTTTGCTGACGCTGGAGACCTGGGCCTCCATCAACAGCGACGGGTCAAAAACGACCCCAAGACTCTTAACTGAGGATGTCGGGCGTAATGCCTCGCCATCCAAGCTAGGCAGTCGGGCCTCCCCACCCACTGGGCGGCCCAGCCACAGCATCTCCATCTTTGCTGGATTCACCCTCAATCTTATGCCTTAGTGCGGGAAATTGCTCGCACCCAACCATCTATTTGGTGTAAAAAAAAAACTAAATTCTTCCCTCATTTTCACATCTAGAACAGCACTGATTATCGCAAAACATGTTACATATGTCTCGGTCATTGCCTCTGCCTCCCATTTTGACAATTATTTTCTTAATTAAACATCATCTAGAAAGCAGATAATGTCAGTGTCAAAAATGCTTTTGGTATAAATTGCTCGAAGAAGAGCCGTTTTAGGACATCTAGTAAATATTTTTAAATACATTCAATTTCTCTTTCAGAAATAAATTTCCATCATCGCTATATTGTGAAAGATTTTACAATTCTTTGATTTTGATTTGATTAGGTACATAGGAGGTCAAACAAATCCAATTCTATCTTAACAGGAGGCATTGAAATATATCCCAAAGGGATGCTCAAAATGGTCGTTTCGATCAGTGTTCAAAGCAAGGGATTATTTGGCATATGTTTAAAACGTACAGCAGTGCAGTTTTGTTTCTTTCTTTGGCCATTCTTTTGTTTACAAAATTCAAGCTAGTTTATTTATTTATTTTTTTACTTTATTTATATTCCGCTCTTCTCACCCCGAAGGGGACTCAGAGCGGATTACAGGTACACATACTTAGCAGACAATCCCTGCCGTTTCCACATACACACATATAGACGAACAGAGGCAAACTCTGGCCACCAGGGGGAGCTGACGCACTCCTCATCTCTCTTCTCACCCCGAAGGGGACTCAGAGCGGATTACAGGTACACATACTTAGCAGACAATCCCTGCCGTTTCCACATACACACATATAGACGAACAGAGGCAAACTCTGGCCACCAGGGGGAGCTGACGCACTCCTCACCTCTCTTCTCACCCCGAAGGGGACTCAGAGCGGATTACAGGTGCACATACTTAGCAGACAATCCCTGCCGTTTCCACATACACACATATAGACGAACAGAGGCAAACTCTGGCCACCAGGGAGCTGACACACTCCTCACCTCTCTTCTCACCCGAAGGGAACTCAGAGCGGATTACAGGTACACATACTGAGCTGTCAATCCCTGCCGTTTCCACATACACACATATAGACGAACAGTGGCAAACTCTGGCCACCAGGGGGAGCTGACACACTCCTCACCTCTCTTCTCACCCCGAAGGGGACTCAGAGCGGATTAAGGGTGCACATACTTAGCAGACAATCCCTGCCGTTTCCACATACACACATATAGACGAACAGTGGCAAACTCTGGCCACCAGGGGGAGCTGACACACTCCTCACCTCTCTTCTCACCCCGAAGGGGACTCAGAGCGGATTACAGGTACACATACTTAGCAGACAATCCCTGCCGTTTCCACATACACACATATAGACGAACAGTGGCAAACTCTGGCCACCAGGGGGAGCTGACACACTCCTCATCTCTCAGCGTTCCCAGCGTCCCTCGTTGTTCCTTCCACATTCCTCAGCGTTCCTAGAGTTCTTTAATGGCCTCATAATTCAGTCAAAATTTGCCTCCCCACTTAATGTGGTACCTTTATCTCCTACTTGACAGATGCAACTGTCTTTCGGGCTGCAAAGGTCGACAGCAGGCTACACTTAAGGTCGAAGCACCCACCTCAACCCGAGCAGGCCTCGAACTCATGAGTCAGAGAGATCTTATGCATCTGACACTTAGCCAGCTGCGCCACATTTCGATTGCTAGTTTAGTCATCAAAACACTAATTTTCAAGTTCATTGCATTAGAACTGCCTTGAAGACTGCGGCATTTGTTTCCCTAGCGACAGAGTACAAAACTCCGAGTATTTCAGGGATCCTATCAAGTAAGATCCAACCAGTCCATACTCATTGGAAGGAAGGATAGTAGAGGCAAAAATGAAGTACTTTGGCCACATCATAAGAAGACAGGAAAGCTTAGAGAAGACAATGATGGTGGGGGAAATGGAAGGAAAAAGGGAGAGGGGCCGACCAAGGGCAAGATGGATGGATGGTGTCCTGGAAGGGACTGGCTTGACTCTGAAGGAGCTGGGGGAGGTAACAGCTGTCAGGGAGGTCTGCCGTGGGATGGTCCATGAGGTCACAAGGAGTCAGAAGTGACTGCACGAATGAACAACAACCCCCCTCCTTTTTATGGTCTTTGTGACTCGCACATATGGGTCATAATGTGACTATGCAGAGATCTTTGGAAGCATCAAACTCTGAGGATTTAATCTAGATGGATTGGCTAATGATCAAGGAAGTCAGTTCGATTTTTAAGGTTATAATGGTTGAGATATGACCCAAGACATCCCTCCTCCCTGTGGATACCTGAAATCATAGATATGATTTACCTGGGCTTGAAGCACACCATAGGATAGCATTGAAGGTCCGCAAACCCTTCTGGAGGGAGGGGGGTTTGGAGGAGGGACTTGAATATTGAGTCTGTAGATAATGGGACTGCTAAATCTAACAAAAGGCAAATGCAGGTCTTACCACAAGCTATAACAACAAGAACAACAACAACAACAACAACAACAACAACAACGGCTTCCGTATCGGACATGGGACTGAGACCGTGCTGGTGACCAATGCAGATTGGCTCCGATGCCAGCTTGACCGAGGTGGATCGGCACTGCTTGTGTTATTAGATCTAACGGCACCATTTGATACAGTTGACTACAATCTATTGACCCACCGCCTCGCTGTAGTGGGAATTCAGGGGACAGTCCTGAAATGGCTGTCCTCCTTCCTCTGCGATTGGGGGCAGCGAGTGGAAAGGGAAGACCTGGTTTCCGAGAGGTCTCCACTTGTTTGTGGAGTTCCCCTAGGAGCCATTCTCTCTCTCTTTCTCTCCCCCCTGCTTTTTAACATCTATATGTGACCTCTCGCTCAACTGGTTCAGAGCTATGGAGTAGAGTCTTACCAGTATGCTGATGACACACAGCTCATTCTGTGAATGGCCGGCCGGCTGGACTCTGTACCTGATAATTTCCAACAGTGCCTTCAAGCCGTGATTGGATAGCTGCGTGCTAGCAGGTGAACCCGGCAAAGACGGAAATCTTGTGGCTGGGTCACCCTGGTGGAGGGACTGTTCAGGTGCCTACCCTTGACGGTGTACCCCTGCGTCCGTCGTCCTCTGTGAGTACTGCTGGACCCTCGAATATCAACGGTGGCTCAGATCTCCAATGCCAGCAATCCATCTCCGGCAGGCTAGGCGACTGGCTCCCTATCTGACCAGGGAGGATCTTGCCACGGTGATCCAGGCTACGGTCACCTCGAGAATTGACTACTGCAATGCCCTTTACATTGGCCTACCTATGTCAGCGATCCGGAGGCTCAAGCTGGTGCAAAATGCAGCTGCCAGGCTTCTCACTGGTACGCCGGTGAGAGCTCACATAAGACCAATATTGCAGTAGCTGCTTTGGCTACCAGTGGAGCACCGGGTCTCCTTCAAAGTGTTGATTATCACCTTCAAGGCCTTATATGGTCAGGGGCCATCGTACTTGAGGGACCGTCTCACCTCATATCAGCCCCAGAGGTCACTGCGCTCCATTGACCAAAATCTTTTGATGATTCCTAGCTGCCGCTGACATCGACAAGACTCTAACATAGCTCCAACTCTTTGGAACGCTCTGCCGGAAGATGTGCGAGCCTTGAGAGATTTAACAAAGTTCTGGAGAGCGTGCAAGTTGGTTTTATTCCAGAAGGCTTTCGGGGTCTGATTTGGTTAACCAGTTGTAAATAGTTTAATAGTTTTTAGCTAAGAGTTTAATTTTTTTCGGTTGTTTTAAAGTGTGTTTTTATATTCTCTGTAAGTCGTCCTGAGCCCTCGGGGAAAGACCGCATACAAAACTGAATAAATTAATAATAATAATAATAATAATTTTATTCTTACCCACATCTCCTCATGGCTTGAGGCAGGTCACAGCACAGTAAAAACACGCACAAATACTATAAAATGCTAATGCACTTTATTTATATTCTGCTTTATGTCCCTGGAGGGAGACAGGCATAGGGTTACAGCCTGTGCTTGACGAGGTTACACTCCTCCTGAAGATGCAGGATCGCAGCTTGGGAGTGATCCTGGATTCATCGCTGAGCCTGGAGCCCCAGGTCTCGGCGGTGGCCGGGAGAGCTTTTGCACAGTTAAAGCTTGTGCGCCAGCTGCGCCCGTACCTTGGGAAGTCTGACTTGGCCACCGTGGTCCGCGCTCTGGTTACATCCCGGATAGACTACTGCAATGCTCTCTACGTAGGGTTGCCTCTGAAGACTGCTTGGAAGCTGCAATTAGCCCAACGTTCAGCAGCCAGGTTAATAACAGGAGCGGGGCACAGGGAGCGCACAACTCCCTTGCTGCGCCAGCTCCACTGGCTGCCAATTAGCTTCCGGGCACAATTCAAAGTGCTGGCTTTAACCTACAAAACCCTATATGGTTCTGGCCCAGTTTACCTGTCTGAACGGATTCTCCCCTACGAACCATCAAAAACATTAAGATCCTCCGGAGAGGCCCTGCTCTCGGTCCCGCCGGCTTCGCAAGCGCGACTGGTGGGGACAAGAGACAGGGCCTTCTCTGTGGTGGCCCCTCGGCTGTGGAACTCTCTCCCAAGTGAAGCTAGATCTGCCCCCTCTCTGTTGTCCTTTAGGAGGCTGGTGAAGACCTGGATGTGGAACCAAGGCTTTCCAGAATAGGCTGAGATTGGCTATTACCTGAATGTATGACCACGTTTACAGATTGAGTGGAATTGTTTTAATGGCGATGTGGTTTTACGCTGGGTTTTTATGTATTTTAATATGTTGTTGTAGTTGTTTTTAAATTGTATAGCATTGAATTTTTGCTGTTATGCCGGTCTGAGTCCCTCGATAGAGGTGAGAAGGTCGGGGCACAAAAGTTTTAAATAAATAAATAATCCAAGGCAGTGGAGGCAACATGTGCCCTGAACTGCACACCGGAGGAGCAGTATTTTGTTCATTATTTCATTCTTGGACTTGATTTCTAACAAACCTGCCAAAGTCGTTGGCCACCACGGTGTTACAGGTATGGTGCAACAGAAAATTGTCTGTAATGGCTCCTTCTAAAATGGTTTAACAGCTCTTAAGACCTGAGATATAGAGTGGCTAGTATCATTGTTTTTGTTTTGCAGAAAATGCCCCTTGACTGTGTTGAGTAGCTACGGAAAAGAAATAGCAGTGGGTGAGACATGTATAGATAACCGAGTCCATAGCATAATATCACCAGAAGCTTCTAAATATTTGTTTGTTTATTTATTTACTTCATTTATATTCCGCCTTTCTCACCCCGCAGGGGACTCAGGGCGGATCACAATGAACATATACAGGCAAGCATTCAATATTGACACACAACACAAGACGGACAGAGGCAATTTTTTAACATCTGGCCACCAGGGGGAGCTGTCACACTCCTTCATTCCTCAGCGCACTCCTTCATTACTCAGCCTCCTTTCATTCATCAGCGTGCTTCCTGGAGATCTTTTAAGGCCTCGTAAATCAGTTAAATTTAGCCTCAACACTTAAGTGGTCCCTTAAATTTCCTACTTGACAGATGCAACTGTCTTTCGGGTTGCAAAGGTCGACAACAGGCTACACAATAGGTCGAGAGCCCACCTCGACCCGGGCAGGCCTCGAACTCATGACCTTCTGGTCAATTGTTGCACCTCAGACCCCGGACAGCCCCCCCCCCTAGATCACACACACCAGGCAGATGCAATAACTGTACTTTTATTTAGAATAAGTCCAAAAGTAGAAAGGTAAAATGATTCAATAGTCCCAAAAGTAAATCCGAAAATAGTCTCAAAAGTAAATCCAAAAATAGTCCCAAGAACTGGCAAGTCAAACTGACTGGCACCAAAGTAGTCTCAAGAGCTGGCAAGTCAAGCCGGCTTGCATCCAAGCATCACAAGAGTACGAAGACAAGGCAGACCGCTCCTGCAGTCAAACGTGAACCTAGAGTCCTGGATCTTGATCCTTTCCAAACCGAACGTAGCTTCAGGTCTGACTAGAATCCCCAGGGCACAATCTAATACAGAGAATTACTTTCTATGCGACCAACGCACCCCCTTTCTCAAATTCCAATCTTTTCTGGAAGATAAGATGCTAGCTCTCCTGTCAAATTCCTCTTCATTAGCAGCCCCAGGTGCAAAGCTCTCATGCTGGGAAACTAGATCCTCCCTAACCTCGAAATGCTCGCCTGGCAAGGGAGTAGAGAAATTCCCGTGGGAATCAAGGTCGCTAGGCCTCTCGCTATCTACTTCAGAACTAAATTCCATGGAGTCATCATTATTCTCGTCTGCAGTTACATATCCATGTCACCATCCATCATCCCAGGCTAAGTCTTCTTCTGCAGACCCATATCCATCAGGCCACCCATCATCCCCGATCGGGCCCTGATCAGCTGGGAACCCCGGTGTCTGTCTGTGGCCACTAGGCTGGAACACCACATCAGTAGAGATCTTATGCAGCTGACACCCAGCCAGCTGCACCACATTCCCGGTGTTATAGGATCTTGCTTTGCGGTGGAAAGCCCATTAAATATCACAACGATGTCAAGAGATGCACCTAAAAATCCATCTCCAATAGCACCGTTGTGAAGTTTTCAAAATATCTCATTATGTCTCAGAAATAGCCTATGCATTAAAAATGATGTCAATCCATGCGCTCTCTCCCTCATTTATTTTTTGATGTTGATATGTGAGTGGGTGTAATGCTAGTATACTCGGTTATTTAGCTTACATTTATCTGACTGTTGCTGTTATAATAATCTTCTGCTCGAGTGAAGGGCAAAGATAACAGTTTAATGTGTTAATGATATATCTTGCAGTGAAAACACCCGTAATGAGGAACCTGCTCGTGAGTGATACATTTGCAATCTTCCCTCACTCACCAAGAAGGCTAGGCCCATCAATTGCCATGAAATATAGAGATCCCGCCTGACAGAGCAATCATTCTTTCCTTCTGCAAATTTGAGAATAAAGTATCCCTCAATCTTGATGGAAAGAAAGATGATAATCTGCAACTGAAAAATCCTGTTATCAGTTTGGTCCTCCTTATTTGCTTTCGAGTGTCGCAGAAATGACAGACGCATTGTTGCAATAATGTCAAAAGGAAATCGGAGATAAACACATCTTTGCAAATGGTGTTTGCATCTCTGAGGGTTTTGTAATTTAGGGCTGACAGGTGAAATATTAAAGAGCAGATTGATAACGGAGAGAAGCAACAGAACTTGGAAGCCTATGTTCGTAGAAACTTTCCCTAGCTGTCATTCATTTCAGATCAAGAAATATATACACATACTAGCTGAACCCGGCACGCGTTGCTGTGCCATGTCTCTCTCTCTCTCTCTCTCTCTCTCTCTCTCTCTCTCTCTCTCTCTCTCTCCCTATCTACCTCTCTCTCTCTCTCTCTCTCTCTCTCTCTATAACTTCCTGTGTCTGTCTGTCTATCTATCTATCTATCCCTATCCTTATCTATCACTGTCTCTCTCTGTGTATATTATTCTCCATCACACTCTATCACTCACTCTCTGTGTGTCTCTCTATCTCTCTGTACTCACTCTGTGTCTATCACCCAACCTCTCTCTATCTACCACCCTCTCTCTATTCCTATCTATCACTCCCTCCCTCCCTCTCATTCTCTCTCACTCCCCCTCTCTCTCTCTCTCTCCCCCCTCTCTCACTCTCTCTCTCCCCCTCTCACTCTCTCTCTCCCCCTCTCTCCTGCCCCTCTCACTCTCACTCCCTCTCCCCCTCTCTCACTCTCTCACTCCCCCTCTCACTCTCTCAGTCTCTCACTCCCCCCTCTCTCTCACTCCCCTTTCTCTCTCTTTCTCTCTCTCTCTCTATCACTCCCCCCTTTCTCACTCTCTCACTCCTGCCCTCTCTCCCCCCCTCTCTCTCTCACTCTCTCTCAGTCTCTCTCCTCCCTCTCTCTCCCCCTCTTTCTCTCTCTTTCTCTCTCTCACTCTCTCTCTCTCTCACTCCCCCCTCTCACTCACTCTCTCACTCCCCCCTCTCTTTCTCTCTCTCTCTCTCTCACTCACCCTCTCTCTCTCTCTCTCTCTCTCTCTTTCGAAGTTCCGCCTCTCCTGGGGAGAAGTGCTCCATGGGACTACACTTCCCAGAAGGCCCGCAAGGCGATTTCCGGCCGCAGAGGTTTTTGGGAAGTGTAGTTCGGCACCCCAGAGATGCTCGGGACAGAGGGCGGGTGGCGCCGTTCCTACCTCCTGCGCTTGCTCTTAGGCGTCCTCCAGCGTCCTCGAGGGCTGGCGGACCCGGAGGCTGCGGCTGGACCCAGGTGTTGTGGGCGGCTGTTCGCGGCCTCCTCCGCTTCCCAGGTGGTCCCGGTGGCGCCGGCGGGCCGGAGGCGGCAGGGGCGAGGCGGGGCAGAGGAGGAAGGCGACAACACCGGCTGGAGCACCCGGGCAGAGGAGCGGCGCGCGGGACAGTAAACCCCCTGGAAGGCGACAGAGGAGGCGAGAAGGCAGCAGAGGCGGGGAATGGCGCGCCACGTGACCGGCTCCGTGAGGTTTTGGGGGCCGTTTTTTGGGGGGTTAAAGTAGGGAGGTGGGCTGAAGGGTCCTGGTGAGGAGAGAGGGCGACGGGATGGGTTGGTGGGTTGGGGGGAGGGACTGAGTGCGCCTGCGCGATTGCTCTCCCTCTCCTGCGCTCGCCAGTGCAGAATGGGATGCAATGGGCGGTTTTGGGGTCGTTTTTGGGGTTGAAAGGTAGGGAGGTGGGTTTGTGCCACGATTGTACCCTGTGGTCTGGGGATGTGTTGGGTGGGTTTTGTGGTTGGGGGCCTATAGTTTTCCTGTGCATAAGCGTCAAAAACGGACCGTCTCTTTTTATATATATAGATATTAGAACAATGGTACTAGTAGTTAATGAATTTAGCTTTCCTAAATTCAAGGTATATCAGGTTGGTGAGCGAGGAAGGGGTACACATCCAGAAAATGTTCTGTAGATCAGTGTTTCCCAACCAGTGTGCTGTGAACGATCATCAGGTGTGCTGTGGGAAATTGGCCTCTGTCCCTTTAAGCATGGAAATGAGCCTGGTGGAGGGGCGAGGCCTCATGGACGGCCAATCGGGAGCGCAGGGACCCCATCCCTTGGCTTTCCATTGGCCTCCTCTTCTCCGGAGGGGGGAGGAAGGGAGTGACGTCGCTCTGACCCCGTCCCCTTCGCAGCAAACGCCGCCGCCATTTTGACAAGGCAGAGATGGGCGAAGAGGAAGGAAGGAAAGAGGAGGTGGCAGGAGAGGGGTGGGGGGGAAGTGGCCTTAGGGGCGGAGAGGGGTGGAGTGACCCCTCCAGGGCCGAGAAAGGGGCGGTGCAGCCTCCCCAAACACGCCCGCTTGTCTGCCTGCCTGCCAGCCAAGGGCCTAAAACACAGCAAAGCTAAAGACCTGGATATTCTAGGTCTGGATATAGTGCGGCGTAATAAGCTAATAATGCAACAACAAAATATATACAAAAGTATCAAAATGTATTCATAGTGTCGTAAGCAATGTCAGAGGTCCTCAATGGACATATAATAAGTATGAGACACATACAAATAAACCCGGGAGGACTTTGCTTTTGTGATGTTATTGAATTGCTGATATGCGAATCCCCTCTCGTGAAGACTAAATGTGCGGTGATCACTACAATCCCAGTGAGGAGCGTCGTGAAGCTGGAGCGCGCTGATGAAGCGTTAAAACTACGTGAAACGGCCATTTTGGCGACGTCCTTGTACCTCCAGCCGTTGGCGCCTCTCCAGCCAGCGTCCTTCCAGCCAGCTCTTTTCCAATCGGCTTCTCCTAGGACCTTGTCTTCTGTTCGTGAGTTACCATACTTTTTCCTACGGGCTTATTTGGATTTACACCTGCGTTGACTGCTCCCATTAAATGTGCTTTGGGACTTATGTTTTGTGGACACCATACAATACCTATTAATGTTTATACTTGATCATATGTTTATTTGTTTGTGTCTCAAACTTATTATATGTCCATTGAGGACCACTGACATTGCTTACGACACTATGAATACATTTTGATACTTTTGTATATATTTTGTTGTTGCATTATTAGCTTATTACACCACACGTATATCCAGCCCTAGAATATCCAGGTCTTTAGCTTTGCTGTATTTTAGTTCACTGACAGTGAGCAGCTGTGTGTTGCAAGTGTTGGTTTTGCCAGCCAAGGGCCGCCTCTTCCGTGGCCTTGAGGAGAGAGCGAGCGGCTTAGCCCAGCTCTTCCTTCCTTCCTTCCTTCCTTCCTTCCTTCCTTCCTTCCTTCCTTCCTTCCTTCCTGAAGCATGCTCTCCTGGCGTTTCTCCTGCATCTATGACTATCCTCCTCGGAGGTGGTGAGGTCTCCCTTCCCCCTCCCCTCCCCTCCAGAGATACCCCTGCCCTGCCTCTTGCCTTCTTCTTCTTCCTCTGTGTTCGGCCTCCCCTCCGGCCTCTTCAGCTCCCACATCCGACCATAAGAGACGCGGATCCCTTTGGAAGAGCCAGACCGCCCAGTCCTGCCTCTTGACTTCCGGGCTTCCTTTCCCCTCCTGCCTCTTGAGCTCTGCTCTCTGGCCTTCACAGGCTGGAATCCCTTTGGAATAGCCAGAGATTCATAGCATCCTAGAGTTGGAGGAGACCTCGTGGGCCTCTTTCACCCAATATGCAGGGAAATTGCCTTCAAAGCACCCCTGACAGATGGCCTCTGCTTAAAAGCCTCCAAAGAAGGAGCCTCCACCACACTCCAGGGCAGAGAGTTCCACTGCTGAACGGCTCTCACAGTCAGGAATATATAAATACATTCAAAAACCTATTAACTATATGTATGACTGTGTTAGAGTGTCATTTTGTGTCATTTCGGTTGGTGGTGTGCCCTAGGATTTTATAAATGTAAAAAATGTGCCGCGGCTCAAAAAAAAAGGTTGAAAAACACTGCTGTAAATAATTGAATCACAATCATAAGATCATATTTATTTATTTATTAACTTTATTTATACCCCGCCACCATCTCCCCAAGGGGTCTCGGGGCGGCTTACATGAGGCCAAGCCCAATAACACATAATAACAATGTAACAGCAAATAATAAAACAATACAATCAATATACTTACACATAAACAATAAAAGACAGTTTAAAACCATTCTGGGTGGGCCAAATGTAACATATCAAAAAAATTAAAATAAATAATACTGGGTGCAAACAGAGGTAGAATGTATGTAACAGGGAGGTTTTACAGGATAGTGTGGAGCAGACAACCCAACAGGTCATTAAAGTGCTTATGGGGACAGTTTGCAAAAAATTGATCACAGCAGGGAAGGCACAGTGGAACAGCCACGTTTTCAGGCTCCTCCTAAAAACCGCCAATGTGGGAGCTTGTCTAATATCCCCGGGGAACGAGTTCCAGAGTCGAGGGGCCACCACAGAGAAGGCCCTCTCCCTCATCCCCACCAGACGTGCCTGCAAAGGCAAGTGGGAGCAAGAGTAGGGTCATAAGAACATAACATAAGAAGAGCCATGCTGAATCGGACCTCAGCCCATCTAGTCCAGCATTCTGTGTGACACAGTGGCCCACCAGTTGTACACGGGGATCTCGAGCAGAAGGGAGGGCAAAACCTGACCTGCTCCGACCCCCACAACCAGTGCCCAGGGAAATCCTGCCTACCTCAACCAACTCCGAGGTGGCACTTGAATGTCCTTTTCAGTAACTACCGATACACTTGGTATCCATGAATCTGTCTAATCCTGCCTTGAAGTTGTTCAGGCTGACAGCTGTCACAACCTCTTCTGGAAGTGAGTTCCATAACCCAATGACCCTCTGGGTGAAGAAATATTTCCTTTATTAGTCCTAATTTTCCTACCTTGGAGCTTCAGGAGTGCCCCCTAGTCCTAGTGTTGTGTGACAGAGAAAATAGTTTTTCTTTATTCCCCTTTTCTATCCCATGCATGATTTTATACACTTCGATCAAGTCACCTCTTAGACGCCGTCTTTCAAGGCTGAAAAGACCAGGCGTTGCAACCTGGTTTCATAAAGGGAGCCGCTCCATCCCTTGGATCATTCTTGTTGCCCTTTTCTGTACCTTTTCCAGTTCCGTTATACCCTTCTTGAGGTGCGGTGACCAGAATTGTACACAGTACTCCAGATGTGGCCTCACCATAGATTTGTAGAGAGGCAAGACAACATTTGCTGACCTATTTTCGATTCCCTTCCTGATCATGCCTAGCATAGAATTTGCTTTTAAGCTGCTGCAGCGCACTGGGTTGACATCTTCATTGAGCTGTCACCAAAACCCCAAGATCCCTTTCCTGGTTTGTCTCAGAAAGCTTTGACCCCATCAATTGGTAGGTGTAGTTGGGGTTCTTTGCCCCGATGTGCATGACTTTACACTTGTTTAGGTTAAAATGCATTTGCCACTTTGTTGCCCATTCACTCAATTTCGAGAGATCTTTCTGGAGCTCTTTACAGTCAGTTTCATTTTTAACTACCCTGAACAATTTAGTGTCGTCTGCAAACTTTGCTACCTCAGAATTCACTCCTACGTCCAGATCATTAATGAATAAATTAAAAAGTAACGGACCCAAAACTGAACCTTGGGGTACGCCACTTCTCACCTCTTTCCACCCAGAGAAGTGTCCATTTATTACCACCCTTTGTTTCCTACAGTTTAGCCAGGTTCCAATCCAGGACAAGACCTGTCCCCTGATTCCATGGCTGAAGAGCTTGTTTAGGAGCCTTTGGTGAGGGACTTTGTCAAAAGCCTTTTGAAAGTCAAGGTAAACAATATCAATTGGGTCCCCTTTGAGAGATAGCTTGGGTTCATAGGGATGATCTGAGAGATAGCTTGGGTTCATAGACAGAAATGCGGTCATGCAGGTAGGAGGGTCCCAAACCGTTCAGGGCTTTGTAGGTAAGAACCTGCTCCTTGAATTGGGACTGGAAGATGAATGGCAGCCAAGGGAGCTCCTTAAACAGGGGGGTTGAGTGGGAGAGTTATGGGAAGCTGTGAAAGGGCTGCCGTGTAGAATGCGGCTACTCATTAAGGATAAGGCGGAGGTTGAGAGAGGGGTTGAGCCTGAGCCTCCATTCTGATTGAACTATTTTGCTCCACAAATCACATCAACTTCAGATGACCCATTGCTGGAAGAGATAAGAAGGTGCTACCATTTGTTCAGACTAAAATGTAAATATTTCTAAGCTCTGCCTCAACCATTCCAAGGCACGAAATAACAAAATGTGATATCCTGATGATTATTTAATGTAAAGAGCAATGGAGCAATATACGAGGCAACCTTTTAGGGTGACCCGGGACAGTGTTTTTCAACCTTTGTTGAGCCACGGCACATTTTTTACATTTACAAAATCCCGGGGCACACCACCAACCAAAATGACACAAAGTGACACTCTAACACAGTAATACATATAGTTGACCTTGAGTTTTGGAGTTGTAGTTCACCTATATCCAGAGAACACTGTGGACTCAAACAATGTTGGATCAGGACCAAACTTGGCATGGATACTCAATATGCCCAAATGTGAACACAGGTGGAGTTTGGGGAAAATAGACCTTGACATTTGGGAGTTACAGTTTCTGGGATTTAAAGTTAACACACAATCAAAGAGCATCCTGAACTCTTGCAACAATGGAATTGAACCAAACTTGACATATTGAACTCTCATTACCAACAGAAAGTACTGAAAGGGTTTGCTTGGGAATTGACCTTGATGTTTGGGAGTTGTAGTTCACCTACGCCCAGAGAGTACGGTGGACTCAAACTATGTCATGTTATGTGGTTGTGTGTTTTCTATCCAGAATCACAATGTTGGAAGGAGGCTCACCACTTTAAGGTCCCTCAAACAGGCGTGGGAAAACTCCGGCCCTCTGGGTGCTTTGGACTTCAACTCCCACCATTCCTAACAGCCTGAGGCCCTTTCCTGCTTAAGTGGTTGAGGGGGGGGGAGGAGAAGGGCCTGAGGCTGCTAGGAATGGTGGGAGTTAGAGTCCAAAACACCTGGAAGGGCCAAGTTTGCCCATGCCAGCTTTCGACAGAGACCTCTTCCTCCCCCTTCGCGCCCTTTCTTCTCCACTGCCGCTACTGCGTAGACTCGCCCCACGTCTTCCTCCCTTCCCCCCTCTCCTCGCATCAAAATGGTGGCAGAGCGAGGCTGGGAAGAAGGGAGCCCGAGTGGAGAAGAAAAAGTAAGTGTTCGGCAGGCAGGGGAAGAAAGGGTATTGGAGGATCCAATTTCCCATAAGGCACACCTGATAATCGCTCATGGCACACTAGTGTGCCATGGCATACTGGTTGGGAAACACTGACCTGGGAGATGTACTGGTCAAAGATAGCAGAACAGTCATGAATCTGGGGTGAGGCATGAATAGTTTTGCTGATACATCTGAGTCATTGACTTGTCTAGAATAATCCGGCTGCATTATGGTCAGGATCAATTTGCAGTGAGCGCACTGTGTGTAACAAGCGTTGAATTGCCAGCATACTGATTTTTCTCTAAAAAGACCTGTTTGTGTAATAAGGGCTTAAGAAGAAAAAGGATGGTTCAGGAAGCCCTCCTGAAGAACGGGCAGCGCGTTACATTATGTTTGCATAACCGGCAGTCAGAGAATTACACAAATAAAGACATATCATTGCATAAATCACGGCAAAATACTCAGAAGTCGCATTTCATGAAAGCATGAAGAAAAATATTTCCTGTCATTCCTAAGCCATCCCTTTCAACGTGGAGGTACTTCAAACTCTCTCTTCTCCTTGAAAGATCTGTACCTTTCAAAGTAGCTTAGCCGTGTATGGCAGTATACACAATGGGCAAGTGTTTCAGACTTCCTTTCCTTTGGTAGAAAAGCATGCCTTTCTATCTGGCACTCCCCTATCTTTTGAAGGCTTATTTCTAGAAACAGAAAATGTGTAACAGAACGCATTATTGGTATTAATGTCCACAATGCCTCTGGTATATCTATAGCAGGGCTGGCCAACTGGTGGCCCGGGGCCCTATACGGCCCCCCAGCCCCTTCTCTACGCCCCCCTAAGCTTTTTAATAACTTCCGGGTTCGGAGCAAGTATCGTGAGAATACACAATCCACACGGGATTTCGCTGTCAACGCGAGATCACGCCGGCGTTGACAGCGAAATCCCGTGTAGATTGCGTATTCTCGCGATACTCTTCGGCTACTCTACTACTGGATCACTGAGGCCCACAGACGAGATTAGGACCTTCTTCGACTCAGTCGGTCGTCGCCGCTCTCGTCGTCCGGGTACTCCTGGATCCTGCGCGTTTGGAAAAGGTAGGCCGAAGCAGGGGGCTCCTTGGGGGGCTCCTCATTCCCTCCCCCCATCTCCCCTCATGTATTAAATATAAAATTAAATATATTCAAAGATGAAATAAGGGGAGATGGGATACATTAAAATAAGGGGGAGGAGGATGGAATTAAATATATTTAATATTAAATAAAAATAAGGAGGGGGAGGGGAGGATGGAATTAAATATATTTAATATTAAATAAAAATAAGGGGAGGGGGAGGATGGAATTAAATATATTTAATATTAAATAAAAATAAGGGGAGAGGGAAGGATGGAATTAAATATATTTAATATTAAATAAAAATAAGGGGAGAGAGGAGGATGGAATTAAATATATTTAATATTAAATAAAAATAAGGGAGAGGGAGGTTGGAATTAAATATATTTAATATTAAATAAAAATAAGGGAGAGGGGAGGATGGAATTAAATATATTTAATATT
Organism: Anolis apletophallus; assembly: GCA_030556195.1. Classification (NCBI taxonomy): domain Eukaryota; kingdom Metazoa; phylum Chordata; class Lepidosauria; order Squamata; family Anolidae; genus Anolis; species Anolis apletophallus. The sequence goes on from JARBWK010000012.1 coordinate 2,946,875, forward strand.
AAATAAAAATAAGGGGAGAGGGAGGATGGAATTAAATATATTTAATATTAAATTAAAATAAGGGGAGAGGAGGTTGGAATTAAATATATTTAATATTAAATTAAAATAAGGGGAGAGGGGAGGATGGAATTAAATATATTTAATATTAAATTAAAATAAGGGGAGAGGGGAGGATGTAATTAAATATATTGAATATTAAATAAAAATAAGGGGAGAGGGGAGGATGGAATTAAATATATTTAATATTAAATAAAAATAAGGGGAGAGGGGAGGATGGAATTAAATATATTTAATATTAAATAAAAATAAGGGGGGAGGGAGGTTGGAAATAAAAATAATTAATAATAAATAAAAATAAGGGGAGAGGGGAGGATGGAATTAAATATATTTAATATTAAATTAAAATAAGGGGAGAGGGGAGGATGTAATTAAATATATTGAATATTAAATAAAAATAAGGGGAGAGGGGAGGATGGAATTAAATATATTTAATATTAAATAAAAATAAGGGGAGAAGGGAGGATGGAATTAAATATATTTAATATTAAATAAAAATAAGGGGAGAGGGAGGTTGGAATTAAATATATTTAATATTAAATAAAAAATAAGGGGAGAGGGGAGGATGGAATTAAATATATTTAATATTAAATAAAAATAAGGGGAGAGGGGAGGATGGAATTAAATATATTTAATATTAAATAAAAAATAAGGGGAGGGAGGATGGAATTAAATATATTTAATATTAAATAAAAATAAGGGGGAGGGGAGGATGGAATTAAATATATTTAATATTAAATAAAAATAAGGGGAGGGGGAGGATGGAATTAAATATATTTAATATTAAATAAAAATAAGGGGAGGGGGAGGATGGAATTAAATATATTTAATATTAAATAAAAATAAGGGGAGAGGGGAGGATGGAATTAAATATATTTAATATTAAATTAAAATAAGGGGAGAGGGGAGGTTGGAATTAAATATATTTAATATTAAATAAAAAATAAGGGGAGAGGGGAGGATGGAATTAAATATATTTAATATTAAATTAAAATAAGGGGAGAGGGGAGGATGAAATTAAATATATTGAATATTAAATAAAAATAAGGGGAGAGGGGAGGATGGAATTAAATATATTTAATATTAAATAAAAATAAGGGGAGATGGGAGGATGGAATTAAATATATTTAATATTAAATAAAAATAAGGAGAGGGAGGATGGAATTAAATATATTTAATATTAAATAAAAATAAGGGAAGGGGAGGATGGAATTAAATATATTTCATATTAAATAAAAATAAGGGGAGAGGGGAGGATGGAATTAAATATATTTAATATTAAATAAAAATAAGGGGAGAGGGTGCCGGGGAGAGGGCGGAGCCGGGGGCGGGGTGGGGGCGGAGCCGGGGGCGGGGCAGACCCTACGGCCCCCCAGGTCATCAGTGACCGGAATTCAGGCCCATGGGCCAGTAGAAGTTGGACAGCCCTGATCTATAGTATCCTTTCAAAAAATGTTTAAAATATTCTAGGGTGGCCCATAAGTTGTTTGTCAACTTCTTTCCTGGCAAGTTGGAGCAGATTTAAAGAGGAAGAAGGCATCATACAATTTACAAAGCGCATGTTGGAGAGAAAGTATTGGGTAAAAGAAAATAACAGAATACATATATTACTTCGTACTGCCCTTATTATATGGCTAGTTTCTCAGAAAAAGAGCATTTCTAGCAAAAAAAGAAACACAAAATGAATAACATGCCTCATGAAAACCACAAAAGGCATCTTTTCTTGAAAGCAATGATAATTTACTCATGCCCGGATTACCCATAAGACCAACCTAGGCCATGGCTTAGGGGCACAAGTTGAGGGGGGCGCAGATCATGGACCAAAAAATAATAATAATAAACTGGTCCGTGCCCCTCTTTCCCCCTTTCTCATGCCCCTCCTCGCTCCTTCTCCCGGCAAAGTCTCTGCTCCATCCCCTCCGTCTCTCGCTCTCTGGGCTGCGGCGGGGCCCTTGCATTGATCCATTGATTTGCCCACAGGTCTCTGGCCGGCCTGACCTCCTGGCTCCCGGGGAAGCCGTCTCCATGGCGACTCACCTGGCTCCCCCGGCAGCAGACTGTAAATTCCTGCAGCCAGAGCCGAGCGGCAGAGTCCGGGAGAGGGAGGTGGGAGGGAGGGGAGAAGGAGGAGTAGGAGGCAACTAGGAGGAAAGAAAGAAAGTAAGTAAAGAAGGAAGAGAGGGAAGGAGGGAGAGGGGAGAGAAAGGGCGTTGCTTGGGTGGACCTCTCCCAGGTCTCAGCACGAGACCACACCAACCCAGGCTCGCTCCTGCGCTCTCGGATCAAACCGGGGCGGCCTGCTTGGCCAAAGGGAGCCGCGGGAGGGAGGGAGGGAAGGATCAAGGCCAGGGTCTGGCTCTCCTGCCTTCGGGAGCAGCCAAACAAAAGCCACACAAACCCCAACCTGAATCCTCCCTCGGTCTGCAGGAGCGCACACCAAGCGGATATCTCTCTTTCTCTCTCTCTCATTCTCTCTCTCTTTCGCTCTCTCTCTCTCTCTCTCTCTCTCTTGCGTGCCTTTGGAGCGGGTTTGCACCCGCTGTGCTCTCCCCAAGCCTCCCGAGGAGACCTTCAGAGCACAGCGGAGCTTTCCAGCCGGTGGGAATGGGGACCTTGGAGGTGGCACCATCCCGCAGAAGAGAGGCACCATGGCGAATGCCAGCCAAGTGTGGGTGTGAGCGGGGGGGGGGGGGGGCAGTAGAGGTTGGCTTAAAGGGGGCGTAATTCCAAAGTGTGGCCTAGGGTGCAAAAAGGTGTTAATCCGGGCCTGAATTTACTATGAATTGCATGCTTATCCTGAAATAAGTCCAACAGAGTTCAATGAGACTTGATCACCATTAAGAATATTTAAATATGCTCTAAACCAGTGGTTCCCAAACTTTTTTGGCCTACCGCCCCCTTTGCAGAAAAAAATTTACTCACCGTCCCCCTAGAATTTTTTTTAAAAAATGTAATAGCAATTAAACCGAAAGATATATTGTATTAATGCAGTGGTTCTCAACCTTTCTAATGCCGTGACCCCTAAATAAGGTTCCTCATGTTGTGGTGACCCCCATCCATATTTTCGTTGATACATCATAAATAATTTTGCTACTCTTATGAATTCTAATGCAAATATCTAATATGCAGGATGTATTTTCATTGTTAGAAATTGAACATAATTAAAGCATAGTGATTAATCACAAAAACAATATGTTTGGGGGAGTATGGACAACGGATGATGGGATTTGCAGTACCTTCAATCGATTCAGCTCTGAATCCCCCAGGCGAGACCCTATGAATGACAGACCTGGACCAAACTTGGCACACAGAATCCCAATGACCAACAGAAAATACTGGAGGGGTTTGGGAGGAATTCACAGTGATTTAGGGGAGATGTAGTTCACCTACGTTTGGAGAGCACTCTGAACCCAAACAACCCTGGATCTGGACCAAATTTGGCACAAATACTCCATATGCCCAAATTTGAATACTGGTGGGGTTGGCGGGGGTTTTTTTTGGTTGAGAACCACTGGTCTACAACATCATACAGTTCATATAAACAGAGATTAAGCAATAAATATATTTCTCTGATTCAAAATTTAAGTTTTCAAAGCCAGCGCCATGGAGGGAAGAGGAATATTGCAAATCTTTGTTTTTTACACCCTTGGAAGAGCAGCTTTTAAAAACATATGGGATTTTGGGTCTAACTAACAACATTTTTCAAGCTTGCTTTCAAGAGAAAAACTCAACCCTTTACAGCTTTGCTGTTAACATTTGTTCTGTGTACCTTCAAGTCATTTGCAATTTATGGCAAGCCTTCAGGGCAGCCCGACCCAAGTGTTGCCTTTGTTTGTTTTTGGCACAATTTCTTCAGAGTGGGTTTGCCTTTTCCTTACTCTTATTTATTTATTTCACGATATTTCTATGCCGCCCTTCTCAACCCCAAAGGAGGTTCAGAGCGGCTTACAGCAAACTGGAAAGACAACAAACTACATTCCTGCCATGGCACAACATCAGTACTACACATCACATTGCACTATAACATTATATCGCAATATCATTAGCAATATTGCATGTAAAACAAATATATAATTATAATATCACAATATCATTAGTAGTATTATATTGTATCAATGTATATACAATATATTATACCATACTCATATTATAATATATTATATCATAACTATCTTATATTACATTACATTAAAATATTATATTATAATATATTGATATTATAATATAATATCTATCTATCTTCTATCTATACACATAATAAAAGAGAAAAAGATGTATGTATGTATGTATGTATGTATGTATGTGGAGGAAGTATCCACTTACACAGACAGCCTGGGGCCTCCACAAGCAGGCTATAATTCCAAGTGCTGAGAAGCCTCCAAAGGCACTCCCTCATCTGACATTGCAGGTGACAGTGAGCGCCATTCACATGTAGCCCAAACACTGCCAATGTCCTCCCCAAACACTACGGCTCACCACCCAAGTCATGCTTTCATTTGGGGAGACTTCCATCCTACATTTGATGCAGGCATGTAGCCAGGGGGAAGGGGCTAGGGGGGCTTCAGCCCCCCCCCCCGAAATTCTCAGGGTGGTCCGTGAAAAGGCCTTACTGGTACATTATTTAAACGGTTATGTTTATTCATATCATGATCTGATCACCATGCTCATTATATCCCACATTAATGGGGTTATTGGGATAACAATACAAAAGGTTTGCTAGGGTAGACCCTCTTCCACCCAGTCTCAGCCCCCTGAACCAAACTCAGCCCCGAATCAAAATCCTGGCTACGGCCCTGATTTGATGTGTTCCCTCTACCCCAGGCAGGCATCCCAGCATTCCTTGTGTGGAATTTGCAGGAGCCCGCCTACTGCCTCTCCCTTAACCCTTTCCTATGGCACACAGCAAACACAGAGGAATTCATCAGCAACTGAACAGACTGGAAGGGTTTGGGAGACTGACACAATAGGCATCCAGAGCACACTGAACCCAACAACACACGTCCTGGTGCAGTTTGGGGGAGATGGAACATGGATTATGGGATTTGTAGTACTTTCAAACACTTTGGTTCCCACAGACCACTGTGGCCACCAAAAAGGACCAATACAGACCACACTTGGCACACACAGCCCCCATGACCCACTCTACGTCCTGGTGCAGTTTCGAGGAGGACGAACCAGGGATGATGGGACTTGAACTACCTCTACTCCCCAAGTCCGCTGCGACCCTCTTCCAATTACTGATCGAGACCAAACTTGGCACACATAACCCCCATGACTGCCTTCACGTCCTGGAGAGGTTTGGGGGAGAACTGACAATGGATGATGGGATTTGTAGTACTTCCACACCCCTCTGTTCCCACAGATCACTGTGGCCCCCAACAAACACCAATAAAGACCACATTTGGCATGCAGAGCCCCAGTGACCCACTCTACATCCTACTGCAGTTTGGAGGAGGGCAGACCATGGATGATGGGACTTGCAGTACCTTCCCTCACTTTCCAAAACTGCTGCAAACCTAATCCAATGACTGATCAACACCAAACCTGGCACACAGAGCCCTCATGACCCACTCTACATCCTACTACACTTTGGGGGAGGGTGGACCACAGATGATGGGACTTGCACTACCTTCAGTAATTTCATGATACCACTGCAACTCCCAATAATAATTGATCAAGACCAAACTTGGCACACAGAGCCCCCATGACCCACTCTACATCCTGTTGCAGTTCTCAAATCACCCGGGCACCGCCAGGTCCCCAAACTAGTTGGTTATAAAACATGAGTATCTGTGGTTTTAAAGTGAAGTTATTTTGAGAGTTTAACCATCTGGGCAGGGCCGTACCCAGGATTTTGATTCGCGCGCCAGGGGGGCGGGTGAGTTTGATTGGGGGGGGGGCTGAGTCTGGGTGAGAGAGGGAGAACCTTTTGTGTTGTTATCCCAATATAATGAGCATGGTGATCAGATCGTGCTATGAATACACATAACAGTGTAAATGATGTACCAGTAAGGCCTTCTCGTGGACCACCATGAGAATTGGGGGGTCAGCCCCGAAGCCCCCCCCCCAAAGTACATGCCTGCATCCAGGTTTGGGCAAGGAAGATAGGAATAGAATGCTGAAAGTGAGGGTCTTCAATAGCATGTTGCAGGAGCAGCCAGTAGCATTCAATAGAAAATTATCTTTTCAAGGCAATGCAGTCGTGCTGAGATTCTTTCTTTCTGAAACCAAGAGAAATGGGACCCGATTCTTATAAGTAGGAAGCAATATGGGGTGGTTCTCAGCACGAAAGGAATTGTCGCAGCCTCAAAGATCGTAGCTATGAACTAAACGCCAGCGAAAACGATGTCACTGGTATCCATTGGTAAAATACTGCTTATGAGAAGCGACAGGAAGCTCTTCAAATGTTGTGCAATGGATGGACTGGGCCTCAGAAATATTTATTCAAGATCGCGCAGCATCTGTCACAGTGTCTCCGAAAGAGCCCTAGAGTCCCACTGTAAATGCTGGAAAAACTCTTTTCTTTCCATTCCAACACAGCTTGATAACTGACAGACAAATCTGCAATGAGAAACTGTTTTCGCTCAGCAGTGTTTGAAACATATTTGCTAATTGATACATAACACAATAAGTGCATAGCTGGCAGCACGTACTGTATGACAGGTCAAAAACGCAGTGCCTCTTCTCACTGATGCTCTTTCTCCATCACTTGCATTTGGGATCATGTTTCAGAGATCAGAAAATGGTTTGGGTGCATGTGAGAACATTGTATGTGATCTTCATGGTCATTTTCCCCCTTGCCTTTAGAAGCATCGATATTACATATTTCAAGTAAAAATGTGTTTGACAAGCTCGTGAAAGCAATGGAAGCATACACCATGACATATACAAGTCCCAGAAGATAGTAGAAGGTAGAGTTCACCATAGAGTAGTATCTTTGGGAGGCGGTGGTCCTCCATCCTAGAGATGTGCCCTGCCCAGCGCAGGTGTGTTCTCAAGAGCATGGCCTCAACGCTGGTGATCCCTACTTGCTCAAGGACAGCAACATTAGTCATATAGTCAGTCCAGTGTATATTTAGGATTGGGTGAAGACAGCGCTGATGAAAGCATTCGAGGAGTCGTAGGTATTGCAGATAGGTGAGCCATGTTTCAGACCCATAAAGGAGAATAGACAGTACGATAGTTCTGTACACACTAATTTTTGTGCTTTGCCCCAGGTGCTTGTTGCTCCAGACTCTTTTGTGAAGCCTTCCGAATGCACTCTATGCCTTTGCTAGTCTGTGATCTATCTATCAATCTTGGCGTCTGAAGAGATGATGCTTCCCAAGGAGGTGAACTGCCGAACGGACTTAAGCACAGATGTGCCTATGCTGACGTGGGGATGATGGTGTTCTTCCTGTGGTGTGGGCTGGTAGAGGACTTCCGTTTTCTTCAGGCTGACTTCCAGCCCAAACAGCTCTGCAGCTGTTGCAAAGCAGGATGTGAGGCGCTGCAGAGTTGCTTCTGAATGGGCAACAAGGGCAGCATCATCAGCAAAAAGCAGCTCACGGACTAAATAGTTTAGAGTCTTAGTGCGAGCACTCAGACGGCTTAAGTTGAACAAGCTACCATCAGTACGGTAGCGTATATATATGCTATCTTCTTCTTTGAGATCTGCCGTAGCCCTTTGGAGCATCATGCTGTAGAAGATTGTAAAGAGGGTTGGTGCAAGAACACAACCTTGCTTCACTCCATTAGTTAGTACAGGGCTGTCCAACTTCTACTGGGTCCAGGGCCGGAATAGAGGTCACTGATGACCTGGGGGGCCGCTTGGCCCCGCCCCCAGGCCCCACCCCCAGGCCCCAACCCCAGCCCAGGCCCCGCCCTCTCCTAAAGCTGTCATTCTCCCTCCTCCTCCTCCTCCTCTTTCCCGGGCACCGTGGCTGTCCCAGCGCCACGGGCGCCCGGGAAAGGCACGGCGCCCGGGAAAGAGGAGGAGGAGGGGAGAGAAAAGCGGCGCCAAGGGCAGCACGTCACAGGCCGGGCGTGCCGCGCGGCACTTGGCGCCGCCTACTCCTCCTTTTCGGCGCAGAGAGAGGGACGGAGGGGCGGTGCAGGGAGGAGGAGCTAGCTCTCTTCCTCCTCCCTGCCCCGCCACCCCCACCCCCCCCCCGGCCGCCAATTTTTTAAAAAAAAAATTAGATTTTTTTTAAAAAATTTAAAAATGGCGGCTGGGGGCATAGCTGGGGCCGTGCCCAACAGGCTGGGGGGCCGGATCCGGCCCCAGGGCCGCCAGTTGGACAGCCCTGAGTTAGTAGAAAGGGCTCCGAGAGAGCATCACCGTATCTGACTTGACCATGCTGAATATGGGATAGTGGTGCTGAACGACGGAGTTACGTGATTAAGTAGAAATACAGCTGTGAGACCACGGGTCAGCAAATTGTTGCAGTTCTGCAAATGCTGAGGTGTGCAATAGTTAGGGTGCAGATCCCAGTGTGTTGCTTCTATTGCTGATTGTGCAACTGTGGTGGCTTAATGCAACAAAGCCCTTGGTAACCTATAAGAAAAGCTATATGCTAATCTATAAGTAAACTTTGCACTGAATGAAAGCGACAGGGGTATCCATTCATCAACAGAGTGGATTTCAGTCAATGCCCTTTGCATGTACTTTGATGTGCAAATGATTTTTTTTGCTCATAATTTACAGTTTTATGTGACAAAAGATTGAAAGTGACCTGATTGAAAAGATAAATTTGAATTCATGTGTGAGGGAGGAGAGAGAGAGAGAGAGAGAGAGAGAGAGAGAGAGAGAGAGAGAGAGAGAGAGAAGCAAATAAAAATGGGAATGATGGCTTTAAAAATCACAGTAGCTTGTGTAGGCAGAGAACTCTAACACTGTGATTGTTCATTATAACAATCACACCGTATCCTTTTATGGGAACACACTTTAGAGGGCAGAGGGACCAGCTTCCATGCATTTCAGACATATGTTTGTTTTGCAGGAATACATACATCCCTTGTTAATAGGCGGCATTACACTCTGGAAGCAAAACCTCTTGAATTATATCATCTTGTTGCAAATCTATTGAAGACATAGCCTTCAAGCCACGCTATGAATTAGTTGCTGAATCTCAAATTGCTTTGGGCATATTGTGTCAAATATATAGGCAGGGATGCTGCTTGAATAATAATCTGCCAATGAAAGACGCAACTGAGATATTGGTTTTGATCCTCAGGTAATGTTGCTGAAATGGAAGGCTTGCTTTTCTGCAATTTGCCTTTCCTACTCGACCTTCCCTGTGGGATTTCGGAAAGGCAATTCCCTCCAAAGAACACAACCTGTTCTTCGTAAGAGAGTGAGGGGTCAAGGTCAAAGGGAACTATGCACACACAGTTATATCATAGCACTAAATCTATGTATATAATAAAAGTCAATGTTTGTGGCGGGAGGTGCGGACGAAGGGAGGAATATGTGGTAGCTTTTTGATTGGTTGCCAATGTGGGATTATTTGCATAAAGGACTCTCATTGGACAGCCACAAAACTCCAACACTAAGGCACCAGACAGTTTTTCTGTTGGAAATAGAATGTTCATTTCCTAATAGGATTTCCCTACAGAGAGAGGGTTTCCTGATGAACTGAGACCATTACTAGCATTACAAGCTAGGCCCCAGATTTCACTACAGAGAGAGAGTTTCCTGATGTACTGAGAGCACTACTAGCATTACAAGCTAGGCCCAAAAATAGACATACATCCTTCCAGCCAAAGATGAAAACACCGCTTTTCCCAACAGGCCTCAGCCTGAATTAACAGTAAGGCCTCCTAGGACTCAGCCTTAATTGACAGTAAGGTTTCCTAGGCCTCAGCCTGCATTGACAGTACGGCTTCCTAGGCCTCAGCCTGCATTGACAGTAAGGTTTCCTAGGCCTCAGCCTAAATTGATAGCTGGGCTTCCTAGGCCTCAGCCTAAATTAACAGTAAGGCTCCCTAGGCCTCAGCCTGCATTGACAGTAAGGCTTCCTAGGCTTCAGCCTAAATTGACAGTAAGGGTTCCTACGCCTCAGACTGAATGGACAGTACGGCTTCCTAGGCCTCAGCCTGAATGGACATTAAAGCTTCCTAGGCCTCAGCCTGAATTGACAGTAAGGCTTCCTAGACCTCAGCCTCAATTGACAGTAAGGCTTCCCATGCCTCAGCCTCAATTGACAGTAAGGCTTCCTAGGCCTCAGCCTGCATTGACAGTAAGGTTTCCTAGGCCTCAGCCTAAATTGACAGTAAGGCTTCCTAGGCCTCAGCCTAAATTAACAGTAAGGCTCCCTAGGCCTCAGCCTGCATTGACAGTAAGGCTTCCTAGGCTTCAGCCTAAATTGACAGTAAGGGTTCCTACGCCTCAGACTGAATGGACAGTAAGGCTTCCTAGGCCTCAGCCTGAATGGACATTAAAGCTTCCTAGGCCTCAGCCTGAATTGACAGTAAGGCTTCCTAGATCTCAGCCTCAATTGACAGTAAGGCTTCCTAGGCCTCAGCCTGAATGGACAGTAAGACTTCCTAGGCCTCAGGCCATTTCAAATAACCCGGGCCCTGCCGGGTCCCAAAGCTAGTAGAAAATAAAAAACAAAACTGTGCAATTTGTCCAAAAAAAAAGATGACAAAATCAAAAGTACACAAAAGAAAAGCACCTCTGATCATGTGTTTTGCATGTGGATGGGCAACACTCCTCCTGCTGGCCAGATCAGAGATGACACCGACTCTAAATATCGCAGCTGACAGCGTGCGTCTTCACAGGAGGATCTTTTTACAACCTTGCTGCCCCCATAAAGATAATCTTACTGCCACCAGATATGAGGGGTTTATGAGGAGGCTTGTGTTTTAAATGAAGTCGCTGTGAGACTTTTGTGGAACAAGAACTTGAACGGTTTATTTGTTAACAACAGCGTGGAGGTTTCAATGTGTACAGAGCTTAGGTGGTTACACTTCCTGAGAGGCAAATGTCTTACGATTACTTAGTTACAAATCTGCAGTGTTTGTTCATTTCTCAACAAGACGGTAAATTGTAACTTCTTCACACAGAGAATAACAATATTACAGACATTCGGCCTCACTAGGCTTCCTATCTATCTACTATCTTCCTTATAAGCTTATCCAAGCTTCACTGCCTTCATGCAGTATAAAATTAGTCTTTACTGGTTCCCTCAGGAACAGACTCCAGCAACTCTCCAAGTTGCTACCAGCTAGCCTCAACTGCTCTGACCAACTGCTACTCTCTAACTGCTGCCGGCTAACTGACAGAATTCAAACGTGCACCTGCCAGTTAGGCTCCGCCTCCAGCAACTGAACATTCCGAGAGGCTGTGCACCTTTATAATCCTGTTAACCCTTTGCAGTCTTGTCAACATATAACAATCCAATACCTTACAGGCCACACATTTAACCACAAATAAATACAAAACTCTTAACACATATAGTGAAGTCACTACACCGATACATAAGTGGAGTAAAAATTGGCCACAACTTAATTTATTGATTACAGGAAAAAAGGGTTGGCTGCCGTGCATGGGTTCTGGATCAAGAGCGATTGGCCCGATGCTGACCGATACCAAGAGAGTCCAACAGGGGGCCCACCGGCACAGTATCAGGCAACCAACACGGCACCCCTGGAAACCGCCAGTTGATTTCTCCCCGGCCAGTAGGGGAGGGGTAGAAACTAGATCCAGAGCCCATGCCACCTGCCAACCGAAGTTGTGACGAACAATAAAAACCCAACAACAGCAACGCCAAACAATGGCATAAATCGTGTAGGGTGGGTGGAAGGACAAACAGAATCACGCCTGGTGCCCATCAGGCCCTGCACAGCCTATTTGAGGCTGCTGAACGGGGGCAGCGGCCAGCCCCTTGCCAGCCCACTGCCCTGGGTGGGGGCGGCCGCTGATAGGCCCAGCTGAAACTTCCCGCAACACAGGGGGCTTCTGGAAAGGAGAAGCCCCCTGCCACCATATTCGCCTGCACGAGGGCTTCCCCCCACCGCAACAGGCCTTGCCCAGTAAGTCAGGCAATGCATTTACTGTATGGTTGCCTTCACTGGAGATCCAAGGGGTCCTAACTTGAAAATCCTATTTAAAAAGTGACTTCAGAAACCTTCTGCTAAATGCCCATTTGGAGGGACAGCCCTGAGGGAAACCACTAGAGCTGATAACCATCATTAGTTCAATGCATCCTCGATACAGACAGGTGACCCTTTTGTCATGTTCAGGATCTTAGCTCAAAACATTAACTCTCGGCTGAGTCCTTTTTATTGGCACGCTCTTGCCAAAGACATTATTTCTGAGAACTCTCTAAGGACTTGTTACGTTGGGCATATATAGCTTCTTATCTGCTTTTCCTTTTCAGCAGTTTCTTTTCTGCAAAAAGTGGGGGACAAGGATGATCGAAATAACCCAGTTACCATGGTTATATGCTGCCGAACGCAGCTTTTGAGGGCAGTTCCATCTTTGTGAGCAATTTTGCTGGTGGAAGGGAGCGATGCATATCACTGGGTAAATTCCGGGCCATATCACAAATGTGTTTATGTATACTTCAGGGATTATAATTTGATGTATGACCAATCATACCGACTGAAGTTTCGAAGTTTGTGATAGGAACATAAGAACATAAGAAGAGCCATGCTGAATTGGGCCTCAGCCCAGGGGTGGTCCTACAAGATAGGCCAAGTAGGCGGCCGCCTAGGGCGCCATCTGGGAAGGGGGCGCCATCATGGCCGCATGGGGCGCCATCCTGGCCCTGCCGATGTTCCTCAGACAGTGCTGCAGCTGCCTGCTTTTTGACCCCGGCCTTGTACATTCCGACACCGCTTCTGGGCACGCGCAGAGGTTTTCATGCAAGCGCAGTTGCTCTGGAGCTGAAGTTGAGCACAGGAGCAACTGCACATGCGCGAAAACCTCCGCGCATGCCCAGTAGCTCCCTTGCGCAGAAGCCTGTAAGCAAAGCACTCCCTATCGGGCAGGCAGGGAGTGCTTCCTCTCCCTTTTGTCTCTGCCGCGCGCGTTTGCAGGGAAGGAGAAAAGAATCAGTGAAGGAAGTGTAAGTGAGGAATGAATGAAGGGCTTTCCTCCTCCTCCTCTGTGACCCCTTCTCTCCCTCCTTCCTTTCTTCGGCTCTATTTCTGTCTAGACCTGAGGGGCCTGAGGCTATGAGGAGTTGTGGGAGTTGGAGGCCAAAACACTTAGAAGGAGGGAGGGAGGGCCCAAGTTTGCCCAGGCCGCACTGCCTGTATTCGACCTCATTTGAACATTTTGGCTGTTTTTCTATTTACATTTACATTGGGATCCTAATTTTGGACTTATGGGAGACTCCTATGGATTATGAGTCGGGTGGTAGGTAATATATTCCGATTTTGATGCATTTACATTGCATTTCTTGTTGATTATTATACAGTTCTGCTTAATATTGTCATACAATATAATACAAATACAATATAACAATAGAATAATGATATATTTTATATTACATGTATAATTACAAACAATATTGCAGTATAGTGGTATTGTACAAAATAGTAATATATATTTTATTTTACTTTATTTTGGGTTATTTGAGTCTTATAGGAGTAATGAAAATATTTAGTAGAGGATAATTTTATTTAAATAAATAATTTTATTATTTTATAATAATAATATAATAGAATGTTACATTATATTATAATGTCAATATATTATAATATAATTATATTGTAATGTAGTATAATATAATTATGATATATAGTATGAGTATGGTATAATATATTGTATATACATTGATAAAATATAATACTACTAATGGTATTGTGATATTATAATTGTATATTTGTTTTACATGGGGGGCGGCAAAATAATGTTTTTTGGGGGGGGGGCACCAAAATAATGTTCGCCTACCATTTAAAATTACCTTAGACCGCCCCTGCCTCAGCCCATCTAGTCCAGCATTCTGTGTCACACAGTGGCCCACCAGTTGTACACGGGGATCTCTAGCAGAAAGGAGGGCAGAACCCTCACCTGCTCCCGACCCCCCACAACCAGTACCCGGGGAAAATCCTGCCTGCCTGCCTCCATCAACACAGAGGTGGCACGGATGTCCATTTCAGTAACTACTGATGAGGGAACATAGAAGTTCTGTTTGGAATGTTGTCTGTGCAACAAAGCATTTAGACATGCACACTCTGGTGCTCATATTTCAGCCCTCCTGTGAAAATATTTCACATGTGGATGAACTCTAAATTGATTCCATTTAAAAGAATTGCTCAACATGCTATGGATGTTTGATTTGTACATCATTAGGATTATGAATGTAAGTAGACCCCATGTGAGGTTCAACTGCAATGTTTTGGGTACCTTTGTGCATTTAATTTAAATGATCTCTGACATGGAAAAATACTTTGGAACTCTCATGGATACATCTTGGCGGTCCTTCTGGATCAAAATTCATGTATGAATAACCACTCCTGGTTATACCTGAATATTGTGAAATTGTTTTATTGTCTGCTTTTATGTTGTTTCGTAGGTTGTGATGTGTTTTTTTTATGATGAAGTCGATATGCTGTAAACCATCCTGAGCCAGTTTGGAAAGGACGATATACAAATCAAAATAATAAATAAATAAAAGGAGACACCACTCCTCTCTTCCGCCTTCAGGGTCGAAAAGGGCTTTAGAGGGATGGACATTGCAAGCTCTGGCCCTGAAGGTGGAGAATAAGGCCTTCCCATGTGCAGGGGGACCTGGAATAGCTATAGGAATGAGCGCTGGACTCAAAAATAGTAAACCAAATCAGATTTATTAGATTAACAACCAGAAAATGCTGGTGGCCCAAAATACTTAGTTGGCTGCAAGAAAAGTCCTTTAAACAAGGGGTTTAATCCACTTGCCTGTGCAAAGCGAAGGTTCCTCTCTTAAAAGTTTCCAGGTGTCCTGTTGCTCCCAGGCTTGTAGGCTCGCGAGGTCCTGTATTAAGCCCCAAAATCCACAGTCTATATTGAGAACGGATTCTCCTCTGTACTGCAGATCTGGTTGAAAGCAAAGGTAGACCATTAGGTGAACTTAAGTTGCTTTGTCCTCAGCAAGCTTAAGATTCCAGCCTTGCTTTGTGCATGAAATCTCTGGAATGAGGCCAGAGAGGAAATGCTGCCTCTCATGTGGCCTCTGGAAGAGGAGGAGTTGGAGGTGGTGACCTCAGGTATGGAGCCAAAACATAGCCCCTCCCATTTGTCTACATGGCTGGAGTAGAACAAAGGCCCATGAAGATAAATGGCAAACCAAATACATAATAGGGTACAAAAGCCTAAGAAATATAGAACTAGGGTGTTTTGGGGACTTAGCGCGGGAAACGGGGCCAGATCTGGCCCTGTGGAGCCAATGACTAAGCCCAAGGAAAGACTAATAGCCCAACTGGCAGCTACTAGCCAGAAGGAGGACATCCCACTGTCAACTAGGTTAGATCCAACCCCCATAGCCCTACGACTGGGACTAACAAGACTCAGCCCCTATAGCCTTTCAGCTGGGAATAAGGAGACTCAGGTCGCCACAGCCTGTCTACGACTGTTCCCTCCTTGAGCCCTGCAACCATGGCTAGGAATGACAAAATTTGTTGTTGTAGTAAATAGTACATGTCTTGTTTGTGTATTTTATAATTGTGTATTGGTTTGTTATGTTTACTTCTATTTTGTTGTAAACCGCTCCGAGCCCTCGGGGAGTGGCGGTCTAGAAATTCGAAGTAATAAATAAATAAATAAATAAAATAATACAGATAAAATATTAGCCCCCATGGGGGCGTGAACACCCCATTAGAATCAGGCTATTTCAGGGCCAAGACAGAGTTAAACCCAGAGTATTCCCCATACCTATTATTCATCTGGTATGATCAAGGTCCCATCTATACTGCCATATAAAATCCAGATTATCTATTATGAAATGGATTATATGGCAATATAGACTCATCTGGATTATCTGTCTTGCGAATCTGGATTATATGGCAGCATAGATCCAGCCTAAAATGGAAATTTCAGATGTGATCCCATATTGCTTTCCTTTTTACTTGCTCTCAGAAATTGGCACATGATTTGCCACCAGCTCTTTGGGACAGTTTGGGAAAAGAGATCCATTGTTCTTCTTCTTTCTTCCGACAGCATTATAGTTCGGGAAGCATCCCAGCATATAGTGCAATCCGTATAGTTGTGTATATGCATGCAAAGCATCAGTGGCCAGGCCCGGATTACCTTATTGTGGCGCCCTAGGCCACACTCTGGAAGCGCCGCCCCCACCCCACGGGTGGGGCCACTTCGGGGGGGGCGCTTCCCAGGGGGCAGAGCCGCTTCCGGGGGGGCCCTCCTTCCTCCTCACTTAAGGAGGGCGCAACGCCGACAACGCGAGCGAGGAGGCTTTTCTCCGGCCCCTCCTCCCTCGCCTCGCGTCGTCCCCGCCCCTCAGTCCTTCAGTGAAGGACAGTGAACGACTGGGGGGCGGGGCTTCTCTCCGGGCCGCCCCTCAGTCCTTCAGCGAACGACTGAGAGCTGCAGGGGCAGTGGGGCTTCTCTCCGCCCCTTCCTCGCGTCCGCCCCGGCCTCAGTCCTTCAGTGAAGGACTGAGGGGCGGGGACGACGGTGCGAGTGAGGAGGGGGCGGCGGGAAGCCGCATCAGAGGCCGTAGGGCCTATGGCGCTCCGCGCAGGCGCAGGAGCACCCAAAAATCAATTTTTTAAAAAAAAATTGGGGGGGGTCCGGATCTGTTGCCCCTCCCCATGGCTGCCGCCCTAGGCCATGGCCTAAGGTGGCCTTATGGGTAATCCGGGCCTGTCAGTGGCAGAATGTGGCTCTTAGAGTCTGAACAGCCCTGAAACACAGAGTCTTCATGCCCATGGTAGAAGGACAAAACTTCTGTCATGTGATAGGAAGAAAGTCCATGCCAGCTAAAAGATGACTGTGATTGGTAATCATAGAGCAGGGAATTTTACTCATGGCTTTGAACTGGGATTGCAACCCCAGGTTTCCCCCAATTTCCTTTTCTAATGTTGGCTATAAATATATGTGTGCTGCAAACCAAGCAGTAACAGTCAAAGCTAATATTATTTCATGTTATTATAAGAGTAGTATGGATTTCTAAACCATCAGAAGCCGGGCGGAGAATAACTACTTTGTAAAATGATGGTTTAAAAGCATGTGGCTAAACTTGAATGTGTTTAAGTGGTTTAATCTGAGGAAACATTTTTTGTTGCATGTTATGTATTACTTTCCTCTTTTCTGCGCCGCAGCAAGCTTATATTGGAAGAGATACCAGGGCATGTAGAGGGCAAGGGCAGTAGACTTTCTAATGTTGTGTTCACTGGAAGATTACAGATTAGTTTGTGGATGGGTAGTAAAGGATATGTTTTGCAGGTTGAATACTGCATCGGTGGTTAAACAAATCCCAAGAATCAAGGCATCAAGACCTCGGCTGATTTCTTGAAAGGTGTCTGCCAATGCGAGATGCCAGCACTTGGGTCCAGGATCACAGAGTGTTCTTATGAATTGTGAAAGAGCCTTTGTTTGTTAGGTTCAGATGTCCACAGGAAGAGAGAGCTTGCAAGTACTTCACCTAGAATCATAGAGTCATCGCGAGGGAAGGGACCGCAACGGCCATTCAGCCCAATCCCCTGCCATGCAGAAAAAGTACAATCAAAATATCTAGCATAAGAAAAGATATACTGGGTTCAGTCAATGTGGGAAGTGTAAAAATAAGGAGCATCCATCATTGTCTATCATCATCATCATCACTCGCTACAGCTGGAACCGAGGTTGTCTCCGAGGGTTCCCCGCTCCATTGCGGGGTCCCTCGGGGCAATCCTCTCCCCTCTGTTATTTAACATCTACATGCGACCACATGCCCAGCTGGTGCGCAGCTTCGGGCTTGGGTGCCATCAGTACGCTGATGACACCCAGCTCATTCTGAAGGTGGATGGCCGGGCTGAATCCGTACCCGATAATTTCCATCGCTGCCTTGAAGCCGTTACTGGACGGCTGCGAGCCAGTAAGTTGAAGGTGAATCCAGCTAAGACGGAGATCCTGCGGCTTGGTCGCCCGGTCGGTAGGGATGTGCAGCTTCCGACCCTGGACGGCGTGACCTTACGTCCGTCGTCTTCTGTTAAGAGCCTCGGGGTAACTCTGGACCCTCTGTTGTCGATGGAGACCCATGTCTCCACCGTCAGCAGAGTGGCATTTTTCCACCTCCGCCAGGCAAGGAAGCTGGCCCCCTATCTGTCCTGCTGCGACCTGGCCACAGTGGTCCAAGCCACGGTCATCTCAAGGCTAGACTACTGTAACTCTCTGTACATTGGCCTTCCTCTGTCGGTGATCCGGAAACTCAAGCTGGTGCAGAACGCTGCAGCCCGGCTCCTTACGGGAAGTGCAGTGAGCGCTCACATCACGTCCATCCTGCGCGAACTGCACTGGCTACCGGTGGAATGCCGGATCACCTTCAAAGTGTTAGTCTTGACTTTTAAGGCCTTACATGGTCTGGGGCCAGTGTACCTGCGGGACCACCTCATCCCGTATTATCCCACCAGATTGCTGTGTTTGAAGGACCAGAACCTCCTGGTCATCCCTTCCCTCAAAGTGTATTGCTTGGCGGCAACCCGTCGGCGGGCCTTTTCAATAGTGGCTCCAACACTTTGGAACTCGTTGCCCGCCGACGTTCGCACTATGCAGGACATTCTCCCATTCCGGAAAGCATGTAAGACCCTGCTATTCCAGCAGGCTTTCAGAGCTGGATGAACTGCAGTTTCTGTTGCACATCGCCTCCTGCACTCAATTGTTCATTCTGTGCCACACTGTGTTTAGAATGTGGTTTACTGTGTTTTAGATCTGTTTTAATCGTGGTTTTAACTACGTTGTGCATGAGTGTTTTATTATATGGTGTTAGCCGCCCCAAGCCTTCGGGGAAGGGCGGCAAATAAGTACAAATTAATAATAATAATAATAATAATCTCCATCCATTTAAAATGCTTCAGGCGATTTACATAAAACAGATTGCGTAAAAACATTACAACAGTACCATATAGACTGCATTAAAAGCTCTACTAAAAAGCCAGGTCTTGAGTGCCTATGCAAAGGGCTGCAAGTCACGCATGGCCCATCTCAAGTGGGGAGGCAAGGAGTTCCACAAGACAGGGTCAGAGGTGGAGAAGGCCCTGCGTCTTGTGCTCTCGAGGCGTACTTCCCTGGGGCCTGGAACATACAGTAAGTTTAGTTGGAGGAGTCGTGGCGACCACTGGCGGCAGAGAGGGGAGAGGCGGTCCCTGAGATATGCCGGCCCCTGACCATAAAGCACCTTAAAGGTCAGAACCAACAACTTAAACAGGGCCCGGAATTCCGTTGGAAGCCAGTGCAAATGTAACAGAGTTGGAGTTATGTGGCACCTCAAAGGTGTTTTTGCAAGTAGCCTGGCAGCCGCGTTCTCAATAATGCGGATCCTCCAAGTCAGTGGTTCTCAACCTTCCTAATGCTGTGACCCCTTAATACAGCTCCTCATGTTGTAGTGACCCCCAATCATATTATTTCATTGCTACTTCAAAACGGTGATTTTGCTATTGTTACGAAGCATAATGTAAATATCTGATATGCAGGATGTATTTTCATTCACTGGACCAAATTTGGCACATATACCCAATACGCCCAAATTTGAATACTGGTGGGATTGGAGGGAGAGATTGATGTTGTCATTTTGGAGTTGTAGTCGCTGGGATTTATAGTTCACCTACAATCAAAGAGCATTCTGAACCCCACCAATGGTGGAATTGAACCAAACTTGGGACACAGAATTCCCATGACCAGCTGGAAGAGTTTGGTGTTGTAGTTGTAGTTCACCTACATCCCGAGAGCACTGTCAACTCAAAACAATGGATTTGGACCAAACTTGGCATGAATATCAATATGCCCAAATGTGAATGCTGGTGGAATTTGGGGAAAATAGACTTGACATTTGGAAATTGTAGTTGCTGGGATTAATAGTTCACCTACAATCAAATAGCCTTCTGAACTTCACCAAAGATAGAATTGGGCCAAACTTCCCACACACACACACCCCATGATCAACAGAAAATGCTGTGTTTTCTGATGGTCTTTGGCGACCCCTCTGACACTCCCTCGTGACCCCTCCAGGGGTCCCGACCCCCAGGTTGAGAAACACTGCTCCAAGTGGTCGACGGAAAGGCCAACATACAAGGCGTTACAATAGCCCACTCTGGATGTAACCGTCTATAGGTCCAAGCAGAGAAGATATTGAAGCTGGCTTCCTGATAAGGATTTTACTATTTTTTTACAATTTAGTTTTTTAATGTCTAAACAAGAAGACTATAGCCCTTACCATTGGAAAGATGGTCTTATTAGAATCTAAGCACCAGTTGTGAAATTCAAAGAGCTCTTTCATTGCCTGAAACAGGGTTTCACTGAACTAAATCTAGTGTCAATACCAACCAAAGTAGACCATTTGAAGCAAATGTTAACCAACAGGCATGTTGCATTGAATTCTACTCTAGATAGGACTAATATTGGATTTAGGCCAGTATCCGCACTCCAAGATGCACGTTTTGGCTTGGTTTATTCATTCGGTGTTTCTTGGCACTGGATTATATGTTATGTGTGCTGCACACATAGCCCACGGCACTTGCTAAAAATGATTAATGTAGAATAAAAAGTGGAGGGTTTATTCACACTGTTTTCTGGCCACTATGCAAAACTGGACATCGACATTTCTGGCAATAAAGTGTGAAAACTAGAGTAGTATTTCCTGCCTGTGTCTCTGAGTGCAAATGGTTACAAGTGCATTGTGCTTTTCTATAACTCTGGCTTTCTCGGCAATTACTACGTTGCAATTGCAATACCAGCTTAAGCTGCTCACAAATCATTTGAAATGTCACCTTCTTGCCGTAGTATAGGAAACAACAGACAGGTAAGGGATGTTTATCTTGTGTTGGGAACTTAGTGTAAAAATATTCACGGTGTGATGACTCTCTACTTTATAATTTTTGCCACCACCCAAATGTTAGGAACTGAGGTATTTTAGATCAGAGACCCTAATTTTCCAATTCTGCCTCAAATTAATGGAGATGTGTGTCACCAAACTGTAATGACGCGCCACCTTGGTAAATCTGCTGCCACCAGTGAGTAATTCTTGACCACCTGATGTTTCTAAAGCTTGCAACAAAAGAGGTCACAGAGAGAGATTTATGAATAAAGAACTTTAACAGTTTATTGATTAACAAGGTTTAAAGTGTAGAGGTTTTAAGGTACACAGAGCTTAATTGGTTACAGTATCTTCTTAGAGGCACAGATCTTAAGGTTACAAAGTTTCTAAAATGGGATACAATGTTTGACTGTATTTCTCCAAACACCGACTCAACAATATTATAGATACTTTGCCCACTTATAGGCTTTTTAATCTATCTTCTGGGTTAGTTTTTCAGCCTAACCTACAAACAGCGGTCTTTAAAGGCTTTCTAAAACCGAACTACTTTTCTCCAGTATCAAAACACAGCCTTTATTCTGTTCTCCTCAGAACAGATAACAGCAGCCTCTCCAGACTGCCACCAGCCAGTCTAACCGCTACTAACTAACTGATGAATTTCAAATCTGGAAATTCTAAGGCTAGTGGTAGGCTCCGCCTCCTGTTGCTATGGCAACGGAACTCATCAGAGGCTGGGCACTGTAATACCCTTCGTTAACCCTTTGTGGTCTGTCTAACATTTAATCATCTAACACAATACAAATGTAATACTACAAACCACACATTTAACCAAGAGAAAAAAACCCGCAATAAACATAGCGACTTTATTACACACGGTCTCTCCGTTAACAGTGACTCCACCATCAGTATTCACTCCTTCAATCAACTTTAGGTCAGGATCTGCTTTTAGTTGCCTTTTACATATCAGCAAAAAAGGACATGCATTATGCAAGTGGATGCAAAATCTGCACTAATTTGGCATATGCAAATATTAAAGTAGTAGTACAGATTCAGTGTTCCTTCTCTGAAGTACTTGAGATTAAAAGTGTTTTGGTTTTCAGATTTTTTTTAAAAAAAAGGAATACCTTTATTTGCATATGTGGACATAATTAAATACCTTGGAGACTGAACCCAAGTCTAAACATGACATTAATTTATGTTGCACATATATCTTGTACATATAGCCTAAAGATATTGTCATACAGTATTTTAAAAATAAATTTGGGGGTGAAACAGGGTTTGTGTCATCAGAAAGGTGTCACTTTTTTGCTTGCCTATGTGGCTAATTTTGGAGTATTTCAGATTTCAGACACCAGACAAGGGATGCTCAATTTGCAATTGTCAAACAGAAATCTTACTATTATAGATAGAAAGACTGTGCTCAGGCAATTCTGTGCCTGTTTAGTCAGCTCTCCAGGTCGTCTGTTTATGGGCCATGTTAAGACCTCTGTTCTCCCTTTTGGGGGGATCTTTGCTTAAACCGAGCAGCCCTTCAAAGGATAAATGTCCTCTGCGAAGCAAAAGGTGAGTGTATTTTTACGTCAGTGTCCATATCAAATTACTGGGAGATGGGGATTTGTTGCACTGTTATGAGACAAATTTGATCATCTTTGTGTCAGGAAAAATAATCTAGACTTCTCTGACATTTTTGCTAAAGTGAAAAACTCAACATTGGTTTCATGCATCCTAACCGAATGTTACAGCCTCTTCCGTTCATTTTTATGGGCTTATTTTCAGTATTATTCACTCCATTTTAGTATTTGCTCATCTGGGTGTGTGTGTGTTTATTTCATTTTGTTGACATTGCAAATTATCAGCAGCTTTTTAAAACTTGTTTTGGCAAATAAGATATCATAGCAAGATTAGTACTACCGTGCTTTCCTGAAAATAAGACACTGTCTTATATTTATTTTTCTTAAGAAGGCACACTATAGCTAATTTTCAGGGGATGTCTTGTGGAAGCAGTAAAGTGATAAAGCCATTAAGCTGGAAGATCGCCAGATGCCTGCTGTGAGTACACGGTGTGGAAATCCAGAGGCTGGACTGTGAATCCAGGAGTGGAGGTCTTCTGTGTGAGAGTGGAAATGGCTACAAGCAATCCATTCACTAAGTTGGGGAATGGAATTGACCATAACTTTAAAGAATGGTCTGAGAGTATGGAGGTTTCCGCGCTATGCGCAATTGCGGACGGCATTAACGAAGCCATTCCGAATTTTGGAAGTACATCCGAATCAATTTCGAAAAATCCACTGAAAACTTCGGAAGTCTATCAGAAACTAGGCACCAGCGCCCCCTACATCCGAAGCGGGTTTTGAAGCAGGTTTTTCCATGATAAAACAGGCCTAGTAACTAGTAGGCCTGGGCAATCATGGTTCTAAATGGTTCTAAAGTACTTACAAAACTAAAGTTCTGGTGGTGAACACTAGGTGGCGCTGGTGCTTTGCTTCTACAATGTTGCTAAAGTTCTGGTGGTGAACATTTCAGAACATTTTCAGAAAAATCTGAAAACCATATTGTTTACCTTGACTTTCAAAAGGCTTTTGACAAAGTCCCTCACCAAAGGCTCCTAAATAAGCTCTTCAGCCATGGAATCAGGGGACAGGTCTTGTCCTGGATGGGAACCTGGCTAAACTGTAGGAAACAAAGGGTGGTAATAAACGGACACTTCTCTGGGTGGAAAGAGGAGAGAAGTGGCGTACCCCAAGGTTCAGTTTTGGGTCCGTTACTTTTTAATTTATTCATTAATGATCTGGATGTAGGAGTGAATTCTGAGGTAGCAAAGTTTGCAGACGACACTAAATTGTTCAGGGTAGCTAAAAATGAAACTGATTGTAAAGAGCTCCAGAAAGATCTCTCGAAATTGAGTGAATGGGCAACAAAGTGGCAAATGCATTTTAACCTAAACAAGTGTAAAGTCATGCACATCGGGGCAAAGAACCCCAAATACACTTATCAACTGATGGGATCAAAGCTTTCTGAGACAAACCAGGAAAGGGATCTTGGGGTCTTGGTGGACAGCTCAATGAAGATGTCAACCCAGCGCAGCAGCAGTGAAAAAGCAAATTCTATGCTAGGCATGATCAGAAAGGGAATCGAAAATAGGTCAGCAAATGTTGTATTGCCTCTCTACAAATCGATGGTAAGGCCACATTTGGAGTACTGTGTACAATTCTGGTCTCCGCACCTTAAGAAGGATATAACGGAACTGGAAAAGGTACAGAAAAGGGCAACAAGAATGATCCAAGGGATGGAGCGGCTCCCTTATGAAACCAGGTTGCAACGCCTTGGTCTTTTCAGCCTCGAAAGACGGCGTCTAAGAGGTGACTTGATCGAAGTGTATAAAATCATGCATGGGATAGAAAGGTGAATTAAGAAAAACTATTTTCTTTGTCACAAATCACTTGGACTAGGGGGCTCTCCCTAAAGCTCCAAGGTAGGAAAGTTAGGACTAATAAAGGGAAATATTTCTTCACCCAGAGGGTCATTGGGTTATGGAACTCACTTCCAGAGGAGGTTGTGACAGCGGTCAGCCTGAACAACTTCAAGGCAGGATTAGACAGATTCATGGATACCAAGTGTATCGGTAGTTACTGAAAAGGACATTCAAGTGCCACCTCGGAGTTGGTTGAGGTAGGCAGGATTTCCCTGGGTACTGGTTGTGGGGGTCGGGAGCAGGTCAGGGTTTTGCCCTCCCTTCTGCTCGAGATCCCCGTGTACAACTGGTGGGCCACTGTGTGATACAGAATGCTGGACTAGATGGGCTGAGGTCCGATTCAGCATGGCTCTTCTTATGTTCTTATGTTCTTAACTCTAACTAAACTTTCCAAATTTCGTTATAAATGGCAGTTCCTAATTGGTTCTAATCGCCAATAATGAAATAATAATGAAGTTTTGAAAGGTTTGAAAGTTTTGTTAGAGTTCTGAAATGTTCACCACCAGAACTTTAGCCACACTGTAGAAGCAAAGCCCCAAGCCACCTAGTGTTCACCACCAGAACTTTAGCAACACTGTAGAAGCAAAGCACCAGCGCCACCTGGTGTTCACCACCATAACTTTAGTTTTCTAAGTACTTTGGAACCATTTAGAACCATGATTGCCCAGGCCTAGTAACCAGTTATTTCCGAACTGTATTCAAACCCCTTTACTGGTAGGGTACCCATTGTTTTAAAGTGATCCTGCAGCTAGAGTTCATACCAATGATTAGCTTATCCATTTCCTTTTGTAAACAAACCATGGTACACAATATTCTGCATATTACTGGGCATATTTCCAAGCAGCAGCCATCTGTGAAGGCTTGTCATATCCAGATATTTATTAAGAGCCCTGCTGGGCATTTACACATCCTCTTCCAATGATGGCCAGATGCTGCTAAGTCTTTCATTGTTGTCCTGCTTTTTCCAAGAAGAGCTACTGTTCATTTTGTGCACACAGATCACACACAGAAATACACCGGTGTCTTGCTTGTCCCCGGCAGAATGTCCCCATGCCGGGCTGTTTCAGTGTCTCTCTTTCTTGTAAATATGCATAATTCTGAGATCTTGCCAGGTTTTTTTTTAAAGTGTCAAGGGCCTCAAAAGGATTGTTGTGGAAAAGATTATGCACATGTTTAGACTGAGGAATCACATATCAAATAATGTTGGAAATGAGAAAAGGAAGGAATGATTTTTTCCTCCATTCTCCTAGATCAGGGGTGGGCAATTATTTTTTCCAAGGGGCCACACGAGAGCCAAAAAATATGATGGAGGGCCGCACCTAAAGGCTGAACTACATTCTACATAATATCAATTGAATTTCTTTGATAATAATAATAATAATAAGGCACTACATTGCGTTTTTGATATATTAATAAGACTGATAAGAGTATATGTGATGAGCAATGAAAAAGAGAGGTTGTCATAGGAAAAATGGCATTTCTTCACTCAAATTTTACAAAACAATGGTTAACAAAATGTGAACATTTGTATCATTTGTGATTCATTATCTCAGGGGTCAGGAACCTTTTGGACCCAGAGAGCCAGAAAAGCAAAATATTTGGAAATTTATTTCAGTGAGAGCATTATAATATATTTTAAGACTGAATTCAACCAAATGTGAGTATAATAAGCCCTGAATTTAGTCATAATAATAATGATGATGATGATTCATGATCATATTCTGCAGCCTAATAATAATAATAACAGCAACAACAGGTTCCTAAAGTAGGAGGAGATCTCCAAGGGCCATCCAGTCCAACCTCCTTCTGCCATAAGGGAAAAACACAATCAATGCACTCCTCACAGATGACCATTCAGCCATCTTGAACCAAACTTGGCGCACTGAACTCTCATGAGACCAACAGAAAGTACTGAAAGGGTTTGCTGGGCATTTACCTTGAGTTTGGGAGTTGTAGTTCTCCTACATCCAGAGAGCACTGTGGACTCCAATAATGATGGATCTTGACCAAACTTGGCACAAATCCTCAATATGCCGAAAGAGGCAGAAGAGTAGGAGGGAATGGAAGCGCCCCCCATGCGCTCCGGCCTTGGCCCCTCCCCCTTCCCGCTCTGGACCCGGCCCCTCTCCCTCGCGGCACTCCCCCTCCTTCCCTCTTGCATTCAGGTGGTGGAAGGGGGAAGGAATGAAAGGGGGAAAGAGAGAGGGAGGGAGGGAGGAAAAGAAGGAAGGAAACAGGAAGACAGGAAACAGAAGAAGGGAAAGAGCTCCGAGGCAAGAGGGAGGGGGGAGCGTGCGAGGAGGAAGTGAAGGGAGGAGGAGGAGGGCGAAGGCATGCTCCTGGCCGCTCCTCCTCTTCTCCCGCCTCCCTTCCTTTCCCCTCCGCGCTGCTTGCCTGCCTGCCTGCTTCTTCACGTTTGCTTCTTCAACATATAGCCGCCCCAATGGGAGTTTGCCTCCTTCTCTTCAGGACGAAGCCTTGAGGGAGCCAAGGGCCGGAAAGCATCGGCCAGAGAGCCGCATCCGGCCCGCAGGCCGCAAGATGCCCAGGTCTGTCCTAGATGGTCTCCTAGAAATATGGAAAAAGGTTATCTTATAGGTATATCTTAGTCTCCGAGATTTCACGGCCAAGATTAAGAACCTTGACAGGCACCTGCTGTTATATAGGAAGCAACTGGTGATGTAACAGATTGGAGGTTCGTAATCTTGATACCTTAAACATTAATCATAATGTTCAAGAAATATTTCTTTGATGAGGTAAAAGGTTTTTTTCAAGCACTAACTCATCATTTGAATTTATTATTATCTGGGCATTTGAGAATTGTGGAGGGACCAAAGCCACCTGAACAATTTTTTTAAGGTATCAAAAGAAAATGTTGAGGATATGCATTCTTTTGCTATAAAATACAATTTTCCAAGCCCTGCACTGAAGTGATTTGATACATTTTGATAGTTTAGAGCAGTGGTTCTCAACCTGTGGGTCCCCAGGTGTTTTGGCATACAACTCCCAGAAATCCCAGCCAGTTTACCAGCTGTTAGTATTTCTGGGAGTTGAAGGCCAAAACATCTGGGGATCCACAGGTTGAGAACCACTGGTTTAGACCTGTACATAATATTCTACTCTTAGCCAACAATGTGTTGCTACCTCCTCCTCCGCGCGGCTTCAGCAAGCGAGGGGCGGGAGTCATGGCGGAGAGCGGCGCCAGGGACGGGGGCCATGACTCCCGCCCTTTGCTCGCACTGCCCCTTCAAGGCTGGAGAAGCTGTGGGAGAGCTGAAGCCAGGGGAGGGGGTGGGGCATGGCGCAGCCTGGCTCCGCCCCCTCTCCCCGGCTTCAGCTCTCCCACAGATTCTCCAGCCTTGAGGGACAGTGCCAAGCCATCATTGTGCTGGCTCTGCCACCGCTGGCTTGGCACTGCCCCTCAAGGCTGGAGAAGCTGTGGGAGAGCTGAAGCCAGGGGGGTGGGGCATGGCGCAGCCTGGCTCCGCCCCTCCCCGGCTTCAGCTCTCCCACAGCTTCTCCAGCCTTGAGGGACAGTGCTAAGCCAGCATTTTGCTGGCTCTGCCACCACTGGCTTGGCACTGCCCCCTCAAGGCTGGAGAAGCTGTGGGAGAGCTGAAGCAGGGGGGAGGGGTGGGGCATGGCGCAGCCTGGCTCCGCCCCCTCCCCCAGTTTCAGCTCTCTCACAGCTTCTCCAGCCTTGAGGGGACAGTGCCAAGCCAGCAGTGTGCTGGCTCTGCCACCGCTGGCTTGGCACTGCCCCTCAAGGCTGGAAAAGCTGTGGGAGAGCTGAAGCCAGAGGGAGGGTGGGGCATGGTGCAGCCTGGCTCCGCCCCCTCTCCCGGCTTCAGCTCTCCCACAGATTCTCCAGCCTTGAGGGGACAGTGCCAAGCCAGCATTGTGCTGGCTCTGCCACCGCTGGCTTGGCACTGCCCCCTCAAGGCTGGAGAAGCTGTGGGAGAGCTGAAGCCAGGGGGAGGGGTGGGGCATGGCGCAGCCTGGCTCCGCCCCTTCCCCGGCTTCAGCTCTCCCACAGATTCTCCAGCCTTGAGGGGACAGTGCCTAGCCAGCATTTTGCTGGCTCTGCCACCGCTGGCTTGGCACTGTCTCCTCAATGCTGGAGAAGCTGTGGAAGAGCTGAAGCCAGGGGAGGGGTGGGGCATGGTGCAGCCTGGCTCCGCCCCCCTCCCCGGCTTCAGCTCTCCCACAGATTCTCCAGCCTTGAGGGGACAGTGCCTAGCCAGCATTTTGCTGGCTCTGCCACCGCTGGCTTGGCACTGCCCCCTCAAGGCTGGAGAAGCTGTGGGAGAGCTGAAGCCAGGGGGAGGGGGTGGGGCATGGCGCAGCCTGGCTCCGCCCCCTCTCCCCGGCTTCAGCTCTCCCACAGATTCTCCAGCCTTGAGGGGACAGTGCCAAGCCATCATTGTGCTGGCTCTGCCACCGCTGGCTTGGCACTGCCCCCTCAAGGCTGGAGAAGCTGTGGGAGAGCTGAAGCCAGAGGGAGGGGGTGGGGCCTGGTGCAGCCTGGCTCCGCCCCCTCTCCCCGGCTTCAGCTCTCCCACAGATTCTCAGCCTTGAGGGACAGTGCCAAGCCATCATTGTGCTGGCTCTGCCACCGCTGGCTTGGCACTGCCCCTCAAGGCTGGAGAAGCTGTGGGAGAGCTGAAGCCAGGGAGGGGTGGGGCATGGCACAGCCTGGCTCCGCCCCTCTCCCCGGCTTCAGCTCTCCCAGAGCAGATTCTCCAGCCTTGAGGGACAGTGCCAAGCCATCATTGTGCTGGCTCTGCCACCGCTGGCTTGGCACTGCCCCCTCAAGGCTGGAGAAGCTATGGGAGAGCTGAAGCCAGGGGGAGGGGGTGGGGCATGGCGCAGCCTGGCTCCGCCCCCTCTCCCGGCTTCAGCTCTCAGATCTCCAGCCTTGAGGGGGCAGTGCCAAGCCATCATTGTGCTGGCTCTGCCACCACTGGCTTGGCACTGCCCCCTCAAGGCTGGAGAAGCTGTGGGAGAGCTGAAGCTGGGGGGAGGGGGAGGAGCATGGTGCAGCCTGGCTCCGCCCCCTCCCCGGCTTCAGCTCTCCCACAGATTCTCCAGCCTTGAGGGGACAGTGCCAAGCCATCATTGTGCTGGCTCTGCCACCGCTGGCTTGGCACTGCCCCTCAAGGCTGGGAGCTGTGGGAGAGCTGAAGCCGGGGGAGGGGGCAGGGCATGGCATGACCTGGCTCCCCCCTGGCCCGGCACTCCTAGCATCTGCTCCCAGCAGGCCACCCCCCCCAGCCGTTCTTTACTGTGTTAGAGTGCCATTTTGTGTCATTTTGGTTAGTGGCGTGCCCCCAGATTTTTTTTAATGTTAAAAGTGTGCCGCGGCTCAAAAAAAGGTTGGGAAACACTGTCCCAGTACAGGTAATCCCTGAGTGACAAGCAATGATTCATAGTTACCTAGGAAAAAAGAAGAATGTCAAAACATTGGAAAGTACTTGCCTGAGAGAGACAACATCCAGAGAGCAGGTGCCATGCGGAGAAATAGATATGGATAACCAGCCGAAGTCTTTTTCCATCAGTTCTCTGCCTAGGAAGGACAGCCATAGCATTCAGATTCAGGACTGGGCCCTGGGAACTAAACCCAAAATATTGAGGCTAACCAGCATGGTAGCCCATAGAGCAGTGTTTCTCAACCTTCCTAATGCTGCGACCCCTTAATACAGTTCCTCATGTTGTGGTGACCCCTAACCATAACATTATTATCATTGCTACTTCATAACTGTATTTGTTGGTGGTGGTGGTGGGGGGGGGGGGGTTGATTTTGGAAATTGTAGTTGCTGGGATTTATAGTTCACCTACAATCAAAGAGCATTCTCAACTCACCAACAATGGAATTGAACCCAACTTGGAACGCAAAACTCCCATGACCAACAGCAAATACTGGAAGGGTATTGACCTTGAGTTTGGCAGTTGTCGTTCACCTACATCCAGAGAGCACTATAGACTCAACAATGATGGATCTGGACCACACTTGACACGATTCCTCAATATACCCAAATGTGAACACTGGTGGAGTTTGGGGAAAATAGATCTTGACATTTGGGAGTTGTAGTTGCTGGGATTTATAGTTCATCTACAATCAACGAGCCCCTTGCACCCTACCAATGATAGAATTGGGTCAAACTTCCTATACAGAACCCTCATGCCTTGAAGGAACTAGCTGGTGTGAGCCTCCATCCCCCCTCACACACCCTCTCTCACCCACACATGCACATCATGCTGCCATGCGCCAAGCACGCCTGCTCTCCCCTCCCCGCTTGGATTCTCAGAATCAGCCCTCCCCTTGGCTGGGAGGCCTGCCAATCACAGCACCCTTTCAAGGGTCCTTGTGATTTCATTGAATTATGTCAAAGTTATGGCTAAAGAGTTAATTCCAGTAGCTAATTATCACTAAATATTTATTCCAAAACTCTTCTCATGCCTGCGATTCATGTGATATATCTGACACTAAGGGCCCTTCTCTCAATATAAAAAAATGCAACATTTAAAGGCCACACAATATTCTACTGTGATCAGAGTTGCACTTTTATTCTGCTTTTCTATAGGATCAGTTCAGGAAATACTCTGTGTGTACAATTAACACTTCCAGCAATAGATTTTTCAATATGGAAAGGAACTGTTTACAGTAATAGTAATGGAAACTCATGGGATTTGAATGTGTGGATACACATATAGACTCACTACATCTCTCTCTCGGCATTACTTCGCAAACGAAGATTCTTAGGAAGGACTCCTCCCACGCTTTTTACAAGCACATTGATGACTAAAAAGGCCAATCTGAGATAGGCAAGTTCGGTTGCAGAAAGCACAGCAGAAAGTCTCCTTGGGTGATGTTGTTTCCAAGTTGCAGTTCTTTCTGCGTTGTCGTTTCTCTTTGAGACCCATTCGGCGTGTCTTCTCGAAAGAGGCCACAGCATTGTGGATAGTGCGTCTCCATGCCTCCCGATGTGAGGCCAGGGTGGACCATTGTTGGTGATCAATCTGGCCGAGCCTGACATGTTGTTTCAGGGAGTCCTTATATCTCTTTTTGGAGGTGCCTCTCTTGCCCTGACCCGTGGCGAGTTCACCATAAAGTAGTATCTTTGGGAGGCGGTGGTCCTCCATCCTAGAGACGTGCCCTGCCCAGCGCAGCTGTGTTCTCAATAGCATGGCCTCAATGCTGGCGATCTGTGCTTGCTCAAGGACAGCAACATTAGTCACATAGTCGCTCCAGTGTATATTTAGGATTGTGCAAAGACAGCGCTGATGAAAGCGTTCGAGGAGTCGTAGGTGTTGGCGATAAGTGACCTATGTTTCAGACCCATAGAGGAGAATAGACAGTACGATAGCTCTGTACACACTGATTTTGGTGCTTTGCCTCAGGTGCTTGTTACTCCAGACTCTTTTGTGAAGCCTTCCAAATGCACTCTATCCCTTTGCTAATCTGTGATCGATCTCTTTGTCAATCTTGGCATCTGAAGAGATAATGCTTCCCAGGTAGGTGAACTGCTGAATGGACTTAAGTCTATGGTGACGTGGGGATGATGGTGTTCTTCCTGTGGTGCGAGCTGGTAGAGGACGTCCGTTTCTTCAGGCTGACTTCCAGCCCAAACAGCTCTGCAGCTGCTGCAAAGCAGGATGTGAGGCGCTGCAGGGCTGCTTCTGAATGGGCGACAAGGGCAGCATTGTGTGCAAAAAGCTCATGGACTAGATAGTTTAGAGTCTTAGTGCAAGCCCTCAGACGGCTTAAGTTGAACAAGCTACCATCAGTACGATAGCGTATATACAGTATATGCCGTCTTCTTCTTCGAGGTCTGCCGTAGCCCTTTGGAGCATCATGCTGAAGAAGATTGTAAATAGGGTTGATGCAAGAACATAACCTTGTTTCACTCCATTAGTTATTGGAAAGGGCTCCGAGAGAGCATCGCCGTATCTGACTTGACCGCGCTGGCCCTCATGTAACAGAATAATCACCTAGACCATAGCCAGGATTTTTGTTCGGGGGGCTGAGTTTGGTTCGGGGCTGAGACTGGGTGGAAGAGGGTCTACTCTAGCAAACCTTTTGTATTGTTATCCCAATAACCCCATTAATGTGGGATATAATGAGCATGGTGATCAGATCATGATATGAATAAACATAACAGTTTAAATAATGTACCAGTAAGGCCTTTTCGCGGACCACCCTGAGAATTTCGGGGGGGGGGGCTGAAGCCCCCTTAGCCCCCCCCCCTGGCTACATGCCTGCCTAGACCAGTGTTTCCCAACATTTTTTGAGCCGCGGCACACTTTTTACTTTTGCAAAATCCTGGGGCACACCACCAACCAAAATGACACTCTAACACAGTAATACATATAGTTAATATGTTTTAAATGTATTTATACACTCAGTGTGAAACCTGGGCCTGTTTTGATGAACACAACATAGATATCCTGGCAGGAATGGCAGAAAGACACACAGGAAGGTCTTGCTCAACAGCTGTCAGTCTCTCTCTGTCCCTCGTGCATAACTGGTGAACAGGAGAGTTGTTACACAATCAACTCTCAATCAGTTGTGACTTGATCGAAGTGTATAAAATCATGCATGGGATAGAAAAGGTGAATAAAGAAAAAATATTTTCTCTGTCACCCAACACTAGGACTAGGGGGCACTCCCTGAAGCTCCAAGGTAGGAAAGTTAGGACTAACAAAGGGAAATATTTCTTCACCCAGAGGGTCATTGGGTTATGGAACTCACTTCCAGAGGAGGTTGTGACAGCGGTCAGCCTGGACAGCTTCAAGGCAGGATTAGACAGATTCATGGATACCAAGGGAATCGGTAGTTACTGAAATGGACATCCAAGTGCCACCTCTGTGTTGATGGAGGCAGGCAGGATTTTCCCCGGGTACTGGTTGTGGGGGGTCGGGAGCAGGTGAGGGTTTTGCCCTCCCTTCTGCTAGAGATCCCCGTGTACAACTAGTGGGCCACTGTGTGACACAGAATGCTGGACTATGGGCTGAGGCCCGATTCAGCATGGCTCTTCTTATGTTCTTATGTTCTTTATCACTAGAAAGGCTATCACGTCCAGCCAATGCCAAATGTAATAATAGTTGGTACACATAAACACGAAAACGGCCGAAGGAGGCGGCGCCCAGGCCCCTTCCTTCCTCCTCCTCCCCCAAGCAGCAGCAGCAGCAGGAGTTCGGCAGGAGGGGGAAGAGAGGGGGGAAGAGAGGTTTTCCCGCGGCACACCAGGTGATCGCTCACGGCACACTAGTGTGCCATGGCACAGTGGTTGGGAAACACTGACCTAGACGTTCCAGGATCTGCCATCCATACACATATACACATATATATGAGTCTATACACATATAGACTCACTACATGATCACCTAATTAATCACAAAAGGTTTAGTTTATTCAAGATAATTTGGGTTTCCCCCCATGGTTTTACCATGTTGAATTATGTGTTTGTTTGCACAGGGGTTTCCAGAAGATATCACTTCTTTACCTATTTTTTGTACTCTTCTAGAACTGGGATTTCACTATTTTTCATGCAACATTCCCATTTGGCTGTTTTCAAGCATATTATTTCAAGCCTATTTAAAGCATTTTCAAGCCTATTTCAGACATATTATGTGCATATGATTCTTGTCTATCTCTGCCACACCAAAATGCCAAAATTCATAACTTAGTAGTACTCTATTAACTTGAGGTATTTGAATCTTTGGACCAGGGGTATTATTGCCCTCTTACTCCCATTTTCCAAATGGAACAATACACCTCAAAAATACAGAAATTCACACGTTCATGATTTTTAGGCATTTTGTTAGTTACAACTTGGGGCCCTTCCACCCAACTGAATAAAATCTCACATTTTCTGTTTTAAACTAGATTATTTGGCAATATGGACTGTTCCGTCTTCCAGACACCTGTTTTGTGTTGCTCCCAGTTCTGGATGGCAGCTTCCTTTTGCATTTTCCTTTAGGGTTGCCATAGACCCCCTGGCACCCTGTTCGCCAATCATTTACAGGTTTGCAGCCAGTTTTGCAAAGCTTGCTGCTGCAGCCTTGCAAATGTATCCCTTTGGTTTGGGGCCCGCCCCTTTTTTCCCTGGGGATGAGTTCTCCATTTTGAGATCTCTCTTTAGTCCTTCTCAGGCAGGAGAAGAGCTCAGATGTGCTTGGGCAGTCAGGCTAGCTGTGTATAGGCTACCGTAAGTACTGAATCAACGACCAATTGCTTGACCACTGGAGTTAGACAAGCTAATGATACCCTGCTGTGATTAGCACTGCTTGTTGTATATTGTAGTTCAGTCTTTCCAAACCAGTGTGCCGTGGCACACCAGTGTGCCGTGACGGGCCTCCTGCTGTGCCGCGAGAGAAGCTCTCTGCCCCCCTTCCTCCCCCCTCCTGCCAAACTCCTGCTTCTTGGGGGAGGAGGAAGGGCCAGGCAGTGGTGAAGAAAAAGAAGGGACCGGGGCGGCGCCTCCTTCGGCCGTTTCCCCAGCCAGCCTCCAATCCGCCATGACTCCCACCATGACTCTCGCCCCTCGCTCGCTGAAGCCGTGTGGAGGAGGAGTCCCGCCCACTGAAGCCCGTCCACCGCTCATGCTCCTCCTCTGTAGGAGAGCTGAAGCTGGGGGGAGGAGGCGGGGCATGGTGCGGCCTGTAGGAGAGCTGAAGCTGGGGGGAGGGGGCAGGGCATGGCACGGCCTGGCTCTGCCCCCTCCCCGCCTTCAGCACTCCCAGGAGGGGTGTAATGATGTTGATTATTTGTGTGTAAATGTTGTGTGACATGTGTTAAAATGTATGTTGTTTTGAATGTTCTATGGTTTGTTTCTGTGGGTGAAACAGAAGGGAGGCATGGCAGAAGCTTAGAAGAGCTGTCGCCATGGCAACCAGGGCTAGAGGCTAGTAGAATGTTCAGGTTTGAATTCTACAGTTGGAAAAGAGCGGGAGCCAACTGCCAAATGAGAGGGGGAGGAGTTATGTTCTAGTTTAGAGTGTCCTAAGGACTGAAAGAGAACGGTCCAGTGTTAGTGTGTGTCTTAAGGTCTGCTAGTGAGCAGTCCAGTTAAAGGGTATAGAGACCCTAGTTAAAGTTGCAGGGGTTTATAGAGGTTTAGTGGAAACCCTATAATAGGTCCCCATTGTGTTATGTAACAGAAAAAGTTGTGCCTCTAAGGAAGTTTGAAACCAACCAAGATTGTACCCATTTGTGTCAAAATAAATTGTTTGCATCTTAAAAGGAAAACACCTCTCCTGATTCTTTTATTGGTGGTGGCCCTCAAAGTCAGTGGTCAGCCGGATAAATGGTGGCAGCGTGGTCAAGTGGTCACTGAGAAGTTTTAAAACTCCAGTCAGTTAAATGGTGAAGGGGTGAGACAGTACCCTGCCAATAAACGTGAAGTTGCTGAGGTAACTTCGAGGTTTCCTTGGATTGGAGGTCAGCAGTGTGGACATAGAAAGATTGTCCAGTCTGAGGCCGGTCAAGAAGTGGAGTGGTCACATATTGGCGGCAGCGGTGGGATCTTTAAGAGAGGGTCCACCCTGTCCAGCCGGTTGATTTGAACGTAGCTTCACCGCATTGTGCTGGCTCTGGCACCGCTGGCTTGGCACTGCCCCCTCAAGGCTGGAGCAGCTGCTCGGAGAGGTGAAGCCGGGGGTAGCCTGGCTCCACCCCCTCCCCAGCTTTGGCACTCCCAGCAGCTGTTCCCAGCAGGCCACCAACCCCCAGCCGTTCTTTACTGTGTTAGAGTGTCATTTTGTGTCATTTGGTTGGTGGTGTGCCCCCGGATTTTTTTTAATGTTAAAAGTGTGCCGCAGCTCAAAAAAGGTTGGGAAACACTGTTGTAGTTATCTAACTGCAATTCCAGAACCACTTCACCTTCGAACTGGCTCTAGGCATAGATAGGGAAGGCGTAGTTCCTTCTATTCAGTAACCTAGGGTCAGGGCGAGGAATATCTTCGGGTTTCCTTTGCCATTTGGAAGAAGCAAAGGGAGACTTTGCAGTCTTAGTCAGCAACCCAGGGAATTTTCATCTTACCCTCGTTTTGTATTTTGCAACCGTTAAGCTTTGTGCCAAGTCCTTCAAAGACTTTGTAGCTGAATAAACTATTTGTTCTTCAACTTCAACCTGGAGTGGGTTTTGGGTTGCTGGACCCCCGAGCTTCTCAAGTAGGCATCCTGCAGTCCACCGGGCTTATAGGAAGCACAGCGCAGTTTATTTTCAAAGGTGCCTGGTGCGACGGCATATGAACTCCGTTCAAAGCAAATATTGTGGAATGTTCTGCCTTAATATTCTGGGTCACATGGCTGTGTGGCAGGACCCTTAGTCTACCCTATTAAGATACGTCCTGCAGTATCATCAAAACGGAGAGCATCCAGGTCACTTGGTAATCAGTTCTTCTCAGCGGGTAACAACTTCAATGAGTAGTAGAAGCCCATTTCATTTCCTGCTCAACTGAAGATAATTTTGAACTTACCTAGATAGGTCAAGTGAATGTGAATTATCCTACTGAAAGATCCCTTTTGATACCATGACCCAGAATTAATAGCTTATATACTTATTTATTTATTTTAAACATTTCTATTCCGCCCTTCTCACCCCTTGTGCAGTGGGCACGAGGCCTCTTCTCCCAAGCTCAGAATGCTCTTTGATGACTGGTTAACTCTAAATCCACACAACTGCTATTCCAAAATGTCAAGGACTATTTTCCCCAAATCCCTCCAGTAATTTCTGTTGGTCATGGAAGTCCTATATGCCAAGTTTGGTCCAATTCAATTGTTGATGGAGCACAGAATGCTCTTTGATGCCTGGTGAACTATAAATCCACAGAACTTCAATTCCCAAGTGTCAGGATCTATTTTTCCCAAACTCCACCAGTGTTCAAATTTGGGCATATTGAGTGTTTGTGCCAAGTTTGGTCCATATTCATAGTCGTTTGGATTTACAGTGCTCTCTGGATGTTGGTGAACTACATCTCCCTAGCAAGCTTAGGATGGTGGCAGTGAGGTCCTCAGGTCGTAGGTTTGGTTCAAGTTTCCTTCTCTAGATGGTTGACCTTAGAGGGTTAGACAAGCACCATCTGCCCGGGTTTGAAATCAGAGTTTTCCTTCTCCTAGGATGGTTGCCAAAAGGCTAGAGAGCCCATCCTGCCCGTTGATGCTCTTTGTGAGACCCTTTGGTTGTGACCTGTCTGGCATGGGAGGCCCTACCGGTGGCTACTATGCCCCCGCCAGCATAGCTCACAACTTCATTAGGGTACGCAAGCCTCTCCCCCACAACAAGGGGGCACCAACGGAGAGGTGCTAAAGCAGTGTTTCCCAACTAGTGTGCCATGAGTGATAACCTGGTGTGCCGCGGAACACCTTCTCTTCCCCCCCTTTTCCCCCCTCTTGCCGAACTCCTGCTGCTGCTTGGGGGGGGGGGGGGAGGAAGAGGAAAGGCTGGGCGGCAGTGAAGAAGAAGAGGCCCAGAAACTGTAACTCCCAAATGTCAAGGTCTATTTTCCCCAAACTCCATCTGTGTTTGAGTCCACAGTGCTCTCTGGGTGTAGGTGAACTACAACTTCCAAACTCAAGGTCAATTCCCAAGCAAACCCTTTCAGTACTTTCTGTTGGTAATGAGAGTTCAATATGCCAAGTTTGGTTCAATTCCATTGTTGCAAGAGTTCAGGATGCTCTTTGACTGTGTGTTAACTATAAATCCCAGAAACTGTAACTCCCAAATGTCAAGGTCTATTTCTCCCAAACTCCATCTGTGTTCACATTTGGGCATATTGAGTATTCATGCCAAGTGTGGTCCAGATCCAACATTGTTTCAGTCCACAGTGCTCTCTGGATGTAGGTGAACTACAACTCCAAAACTCAAGGTCAATGGCCACCAAACTCTTAAAAGTATTTTCTCTTGGTTATGGGAGTTCTGTGTGGGAAGTTTGTGTCTTTCTGCCATTCTTGCCAGGATATCTATGTTGTGTTCATCGAAACAGGTCCAGGTCTCACACTGAGTGTATAAATACTTTTAGAAACATATTAACTATATGTATGACTGTGTTAGAGTGTCATTTTGTGTCATTTTGGTTGGTGGTGTGCCCCAGGATTTTGTAAATGTAAAAAGTGTGCCGCGGCTCAAAAAAGGTTGGGAAACACTGTGCTAAAGGAACTAACAAAAGACATCTATTTTTATTTGCTCGTTCTATAGGCCAAACATCCACTAAAGACATAGGCGCATGATGCGGTCAGGAGATCTGACACCGACAACCTACAAACTCAGCATGTTGTGGAGAGTTTGTTAAAACGCCAAGAACATTAAAAAGCATGCCCCGGTCTCCTGTTTCTTGTAAACAAAACCACACGGATTGTTAGAGTCCCCTCGGTGCAAAGAGCTATGCCTGGAAAAACATTTTCAGATTAATTAATCCCAGTTTGGTTGAAATAAAATAAGAAAGTTTGCCTCAATTTTTCCCCTGTGATAGCCTGCCATGCCACACAATGTATTGCCAGAAGGTGCACTCCGCAACATAGCTATGAGAAAACCGATGGCGGCTCTTATTTCCCCCTCAGTGCACCTTTCAATGCGAAAAACCCTTTTGCCTCTCCGAAGCAGCTCCTGTGGCAAAATCTTAATGAACTAGATGCAAAATCCGTTTCCTCCCGTGTGGAGCTTTTGTTTGCTCCTTTACTGTTGTTATTGCTACTGTCATCTAGATGCAAACTGGGCCGAAAGGAATAGTATTAACTCACTGCGAAACAAAAGCCTCACGTCCCTCACAATGCCAACTGCATTGCTATTTTGTTAGTCACTCCCGGAACACAGACAAAATAAGTTGTGACAGACAAACACACAGATGCACGCACACCTCCACAACCATCTCAAAAAGCAGCCACACAACTGGACGAAACATGGCTGTATCTTAGCTGTTTTTTAAAGGGGCCATTACGCACTAGCAGTTAGATCCACAGTCAAGAATCTAAATAACTGGACCGTTTACAGTTGCGTGTGTATGGGTGAAACACCTCCCCCCATATTACCAAAAAGACACAGGCGCAAATAGTTGGAGCAAAATTTGGCCACAACTCATTTACTGATAACAGGGACAAGGGTTGGCAGCCATGCATGGGTCCTGGATCAGGGGTCGGGCAGCCCGCTGCTGTCCGAAGATGCTTACATCCCTGGGTGCCACCGGCATGCTACCGGTTCCCATAAGCTCGGCACTCCAGGGGCCAGGGCGTTATCCCCCTTCCAACAAGGGACGATACACCACCCTGATCCAGGGGCCATGCCACACGCCCAACACAGAGTTGCGACAAGATAAACACCCAACAACAGCAAGATCAGCTAACAAAATACAGAGCAAGATAAACACCAAACAACAGCAAGATGATGGTGTTAACTTTCAAGGCCTTGCATGGTCTGGGGCCGCTGTATCTGAGGGACCGTCTTTTCCCCTACCAACCCCAGAGCTCACTTCGTTCCGAACAAAAGAACCTCCTTGAAGTACTGACCTTCAAAGCAATCCTTCTCACATCGACCCGGTGCAGAGCCTTTTCTGTAGTGGCGCCATCAATATGGAACACTCTTCCAAGCGATGTATGGGCCATGCAGGACCTTCTCTCCTTCCCCAAGGCCTGCAAGACTCACCTTTTCTGGCTAGCCTTTGATTGCTAGGCTGGAAATCTTTCTTTAAGCTAGTTTAATATGTTTGCTTTTACCTCTGTGTGTTTTTACTTGACTGTAAGCCGCTTCGAGCCCTCGGGGAGTGGCCGCGTACAAGTCCAAATAATAAATAAATAAGATAAGCTGACAAATACGGAGCAATAATGTAAGAAACGCCACAATTCGTCTGTAGGGACCTTAGGCACACGGCAAGCACACACACACGGCAACTTGATCCAACGAGATTTATTGCAGGTATAATACCTTTGATGCCAGAACTGGCATCACAGGGAACAAACACAGCTTATATACAGAACACACCCCCATCACCTGTCCATCATCTCAAAAGCCCATCCCCAGGGCATGCAGTGCCCAACAGAGGCTGCATCATATCCCCCTGACTCAGCAGTCCCAATGTCCAGTGGATATTTCATCATATCCTGCTTGAGTCCACGAGCCAGGGCTGTTCATGCTGGTGTGGTGTGACCTAAGGCCCATTTCCAGCTCTGTGCGTCTTCAAGGCCACACCTGGCAGAGATTATGTTGCTGGAAGGGTATGAGATAAGAGCCCTATTAGCTCTTTTCGACAGACCCTTACAAATAATACATACTTAATACATAAGTAGGCTGCCAGGGCGGAAGAGAGGGCTGGACCTATCTATGAGCCAGGCCAGGGCAGAGCCAGCCACACCATTGGCCAGCTGGTTCTGGTGGCGGGAAAATCTCCCGCCACCCAGGGGGCTTCTGGGAAGAAGAAACCCCCTCCCAAGCATAATGGTGGCGAGGACACCCAGCGCTGCAACCTGCTCAGCCCGGTAAGTCGGGCCAAGCCATTTGTTGGCAGAATTGTAAACAAAGAGTGCTCAAACCTACATGAAATAAGGACAGTGATACAAAATTGTATATGGTTAATGCCAAGGATACTTTATTGAAAACTGCTGCTAGAGCCAAGAAATGCTAAAAAAAATCCTCTTTCTGCTTAGGAAACCTTTGCCATTGTTACTTTTTTTAGACCATAACTTCCAGAATAGCCCACCTGGCATGTACTAAAAAAAAAAAATCCCCAAGCTCAGGTCCTCATTGGCTTCCACCTTCAGGCTGGCAAGATTTTTATTTAAAGATATTTAATATAGATCTATAATATGTGCGCCATCTCTGATGACCGATAGTCACCCACTCCGGATTGCACTAAGGAGAGGATGAAGAAGAGGGTTTTCTGATCACATCTGAGTCTGTCCTGCTTTAAACTACTTTCAGTTCCCTAAAAAACAAATGTTCTATCATCTTGTGCCATCTCCCCAAGCCAGCCTAACTACTAATTATGCCTACATTAATTAATCAAAACACATTGGCACAATGTAATATCCTGTGAGAACAGTGCCTTGTACGATGTACAACATAAATCATGGAGTGTTGGTTTCGCTGAGATACAAAGTAGGACACATGCATCCCATCCTTTTAAGAGGCTGCCTCTTCGGTCCCTGTGAATTAACTGGAAAGTTGGTATCCAGGGGCGGTCCTACTGGTAGGCAAAGGACGCCGCTGCGTGGGGCGCCATCTGGATAAAAAGGGCGCATTCCCCCCGCCCGCCAGATAGCGTCCAGACCATGTTCCGCTTTTGGGCCTTGTGCTCCCTGCTGTGTCTGCTGGTGCTGCTGGCCTTGGAGGTGGGCGCCGGCGAGAAAGCAAAGGCAGCCTCCTCCCCGGTCCCGGCCCCATCTTCCGCGGGCGCAGAGGGGGAGTCCAGCTCGGGCTCCCCAGTGTGCCTGTGGCAGCAGCACAGCAAGGAGCTCCGGCTGGAGAGCATCAAATCCCAGATCCTGAGCAAGCTGCGGCTGAAGGAGGCGCCCAACATCAAACGCGAGGTGGTCAACCAGCTGCTGCCCAAGGCGCCGCACAGGAGCTTCTGGGCATGCATGGAGGGGGGGGGGGGCCAAAATGATGTTTTGGGGAGGGGCGCCAAAATAATGTCCGCTTACCATTTAAAATTACCTTAGACCGCCCCTGTTGCAATCATAACAATACAGCACACATGCACATTAGGTCCAAGTGTGTCAGACTCACAATAGCAGTTCGAAATAACTCACAGAACACGTCCCGGACTTTACTCAGAACTTTTACTAAAGGACATCATAACATTGGTAGTAAAAGTTCTGAGTAAAATCCGGGATGTCTCCTGTGAATTATTTCGAACTGCTATTGTGAGTATGACACAAGTGTATGGGATTTGTCTCTGAATATCAGGCTCTGCCCAAGGGCCTAGGTTATTATTATGATTATAATTATTCATTTATACCAGTGGTTTCCAAACTTTTTTGGCCTACCGCCCCTTTCCAGAAAAAAATTTACTCACCGCCCCCCCCCCTAGAAATTATTTTTTTTAATTTTTAATAGCAATTAAACAGAAAGATATATGTATTAACGCAGTGGTTCTCAACCTTTCTAATGCCGTGACCCCTAAATAAGGTTCCTCATGTTGTGGTGACTCCCAACCATATTTTTGTTGCTACCGGTACTTCATAAATAATGTTGCTACTCCTACGAATTCTAATGCAAATATCTACTATGCAGGATGTATTTTCATTGTTACAAATTGCGCATAATTAAAGCATAGTGATTAATCACAAAAACAATATGTTTGGAGGAGTATGGACAACGGATGATGGGATTTGCAGTATCTTCAATCGATTCAGCTCTGACTTCCACAGACCACTGAGACCCCCACAAATGACAGAACTGGACCAAACTTGGCACAGAGAACCCACATGACCAACAGAAAATACTGGAGGGGTTTGGGTGGAATTGGCAGTGATTTAGGGGAGATGTAGTTCACCTACATTTGGAGAGCACTATGAACCCAAACAACTACGGATTTGGATGAAACTTGGCGTGAATACTCAATATGCCCAAATTTGAACACTGATGGAATTTTGAGAAAATAGCCCTTCTCATTTAGGAGTTGTAGTTACTGGATTTATGGTTTACCTACAATCAAAGAGCATTTTTAATTCCACCAACAATGGAATTAAGCCAAACTTGGCACACAGAACCCCCATGACCCACAGAAAATACTGGAGGGGTTTGGAATGAATGGCCTCCGCCGGGGAAGGCCGCGCTTTCTTCCGCGGTGGCAGGGAGGCTCCGCCGGAGGACGCAGAGGTCTTTGCACTGCAGCCTTCGCACTGCACTGCATGTGGGGGTCAAAGGGAAGGGGACGGGGCCAAAGAAGAGGGCTGCGTGACCCCTAAATGGCCAATCGTTCACCGCCCCCTTAAAGGGGTTCACCACCCCCCAAATTCCCCTGAGCCTCTCACCGCCCCCTTGGATCGCCTCACCGCCCACCAGGGGGTGGTACCACCCACTTTCAGAATCAGTGATTTATACCATGCTTTTGAGACCCAAAGTGACTCACACTTAAAAAACAAAACAATTTAAAATATTTATATATATATATATATATACTAGCTGTACCCGGCACGCGTTGCTGTGCCCTGTTTAGGAGATCATCCACGGTGTGCCCTCCTCTAAACTGCAGTTGGATGGAGTGTGGGTCATGGGGGGGCATGGTGTGCCAAGTTGGGTCTTTATTGGTCTTGGTTCTGGGCCACAGTGGTCTGTGGGGAATGATGGGTTTTGAAGTACTACAAATCCCATTTTCCATGGTGGTACTTCAAGTCCCATCATGCATGGTCGGGGCTCTGTGTGCCAAGGTAGGTTACTGTAAATTCAGGCCATACACAATGTCCCATGAGCTGAGGCCTAGTTAGGAACAGGAAGTTAATGAAGCC
The DNA here is from genome assembly GCA_030556195.1 of Anolis apletophallus. Classification (NCBI taxonomy): domain Eukaryota; kingdom Metazoa; phylum Chordata; class Lepidosauria; order Squamata; family Anolidae; genus Anolis; species Anolis apletophallus. The sequence goes on from JARBWK010000012.1 coordinate 2,990,787, forward strand.
TTACTGTCAATTCAAGCCATACACAATGTCCAATGAGCTGAGGCCTAGTCGGGAGAATCAAGTTCATGAAGCCTTACTGTCAATTCAGAGCGTAAACAGCTTCCCAGTATGTGAGGGCTAGTTAGGGAAATCAAGTTAATGAAGTCTTACTGTCAATTTAGAGCGTAAACAGCTTCCCAGTAAGTGAGGGCTAGTTAGGGAAATCAAGTTAATGAAGCCTTACTGTCAATTTTGGGCGTGGTCTGTGATTTTTCAGTTGGAAGTGATTTGGGTGTTTGTGTTGGGGATTGGCAGTTTATTATGGATCGGAATTTTCATGTTGGCTGGCCAGTGCAGCAGTTATGCAAATCCGCCCTTATTGGCAGCCAATCATGTTGTTCAGAATGTACAGGCTGGGTGAGTCTTTGGCTGCCCCGGAGGATGCTGGTAAATGTAGTTTTATTTTTACTCGTTGTTTTGGGGGCCTTTTAGGTTTTGGGGGAAAGTTTCTTTGCTACAAACGTACCTTGCTTGAGGCCTAGTTCTATTGGCAAGTATTGTGTTTCTGCGTTGTAAGGTTTCTTTGTTTGAGGTATACATCACATGACGTGAACCCATTTTTATATATATATATATATATATATATATATATATATATATATAATCTTGAGAGTATGGATTGGGGTTTTCGAAAACTTGTGCCAAATAAACCTTGGATTTGCTCTCTTAATTTCTGCAGTTTTGTCAGAGCGACATGGCAGCTCCAATGGCAATTGATCAGTTAGACTTAGGTCCCTTCCATACAGCTGTATAAAATCCATTGAACTGGACTCAGATAACCCAGTTCAATGCAGATATTGTGGATGACCTGCCTTGATGTTCTGGGTTATATGGCTGTGTGGAAGGGCCATTACACTGATAATAATTTCTATGAAGACAGTCCTGGGCATGTATAAGTAGTTATTAATATCCTCCCAAGGACATTGTATTAGATAAGGAGAGGGTCAACTTTGCAATGCAGTGTTCAGTTGCCTAACTCAGTGTTTCCCAACCAGTGTGGCGTGGCACACTAGTGTACTGTGAGAGATCATCAGGTGTGCCGTGGGAAATTGCAGTGTAGAGACAGAGAGAGCCTCGCAGGTAACTTCAGGCAGCGGAAATGAGGCTTCCCTGGCCGAAGCAGCAATGCCAGCCAGCCTGGCTGCAGTCAGGGAGAGCCCTCCCTCCTCTCTCTCTCCTTCCTTTCTCTCCTTTCCTCCCTCTGCGTGCCAAGAGCTACCTGGCCGGGCTGTGGCTCCTCCTGCCCTTGGCACACAGAGGGAGGGAGGGAGGGAAGGGAAGGGAGAGGAGGGAGGGAGGAAAGTTCTGGATGCTGAGGGCTCTCCCTGGCTGCAGCCAGGCTGGATGGCATTGCTGCTTTGGCCAGGAAAGCCTTATTTCCGCTGCCTGAAGTCTAGCCCCTCCGCGCCGGGGGAGGGGAGCAACCCCTCATCTCCTGGCCTCTCCTGGCTGGGCTATGGATTCGCTGCAGAGCAGAGCAGAGCAGAGGCCAGGATGTGCAGCTCCACAGCCTAGCTTGGTTCCTTCCCGATTTGGCCCCAAGGCAACAGCAGGGAAGCCGAAGGGATGCGGGGGGGGGAGGCACTCCGGGGGACTGAACCCCTTCAGGAAGGAGAGCTGGGGGTGGTGACGGCTGCGAGCCTCCGCCGCAGTTTGTTCCGAGGCTCGGAGCCACCTCGTGCGCTCAATTCCTATTTGTCCTGCTCAGCCGAGCCCGCGTGTGCTTCGGCCACTCAGCGCAGCCCTCCCCCACGGGACGGTGACGGACCTCCTGCACGTGGGCCTCCCGGGGGGGCAGAAGGGGGGTTTGGCAGAAGCAGTGGCGTCACGAGGGGGGAGGGTGACAGTTAGTAAAATGACAGTTAGAGTGTCATTTTGGTTGGTGGTGTGCCCCAGGATTTTGTAAATGTAAAAAATGTGTCGCGGCTCAAAAAAGGTTGAAAATCACTGGCTGGAAAAGGGGCATTTCATATGGAAGGTTATTGTGCTATATATTGTACTAGCTGATCCCGGCACGCGTTGCTGTGCCCTATGTAGATGTGGGAAAGTCTTAGGATGTAAGGGTTGGAAAATGATGTGAGTATGTGTTTTATGTGTGTATATATGTGTATGCATGTGTGTGTGTGTTTCTATTTGTGTGTGTGTATGTATATGTGTGTTTATGTTTGGGAGTATGTGCGTGTCTGTGATTGTGTTTGTATGTGTATGTGTATATATGTGTGTGTATATGTGTGTATTGATGTGAGTATGTGTTTTGTGTGTGTATATATGTGTATGTATGTGTGTGTATGTATGTTCCTATTTGTGTGTGTGTGTATGTATATGTGTGTTTATCTTTCCTTCCCCGAAGCCCCGGCCTTTCCTAGGACGAGGGCCTCCTCTTAGGAAAAGCCGGGGCTGGGAAGGAAAAGGCAGTCGGGTTGAAGAGGCGCCCTGGGTAAGAGGAAGGCGGCGCGCCGCCTCTTCCCGGGCGGCGACAGGGAGGAGGCGGTGCGGCCGCCTTCCTCTTACCCAGGCGCCTCTTCAACCCGGCCTTGCTCCTTGCCGAAGCCCGGCCTTTCCTAAGAGGAGGCCCTCGGTCAGGGAAAGGCCGGGGAAGGAGCAAGGCCGCTGGGTTTAAGAGGCGCCCTGCAAAGAGGCGGCCGCGCCGCCTCTTTCCGTCGGCGGCGACCAGGGAGGAGCGTGGTGCGCTTCCTCTACTACCAGGCGCCTCTTCCCCAAGCCCCGGCCTTTCCAGAGAGGCCCTCGTCCTAGGAAAGGCCGGGGCTTCGGGAAGGAGCAAGGCCGCGGGTTTAAGAGGGCGCCCTGGGTAAGAGGGAAGGACGTCAGCGCCTCTTCCGTCGGCGGCGACCAGGGAGGAGGCGGTGCGGCCGCCTCTCTTACCCAGGCGCCTCTTCACCCATGCGGCCTTGCTCCTTGCCCGAAGCCCCGGCCTTTCTAAGAGGAGGCCCTCGCCTAGGAAAGGCCGGGGCCGGGAAGGAGCAAGGCCGCGGGGTTAAGAGGCGCCCTGGGTAAGAGGAAGGCGCCGCGCCGCCTCTTCCGTCGGCGGCGACCAGGGAGGGCGGTGCGGCCGCCTTCCTCTTCAGGCGCCTCTTCAGCCCGCGGCCTGCTCCTTGCCCGAAGGCCCGGCCTTTACTAAGAGGAGGCCCTCGTCCTGGTAAGGCCGGGCTTCGGGGAAGGAGCAAGGCCGCGGGTTTAAGAGGCGCCCTGGGTAAGAGGCGGCCGCGCCGCCTCTTCCGTCGGCGGCGACCAGGGAGGGGCGGTGCGGCCGCCTTCCTCTCACCCAGGCGCCTCTTCAACCCGCGGCCTTGCTCCTTGCCCGAAGGCCCGGCCTTTACTAAGAGGAGGCCCTCGTCCTAGGTAAGGCTGTGGCTTCGGGGGAAGGAGCAAGGTCGCGGGTTTAGAGGCGCCCTGGGTAAGAGGAAGGCGGCGCACCACCTCCTCCCTGGTCGCGCCGACGGAAGAGGCGGCGCTGGACCGCCTTCCTCTTACCCAGGGCGCCTCTTCACCCGCGGCCTTGCTCCCTTGCCGAAGCCTCGGCCTTTCTAAGAGGAGGCCCTCGTCTAGGAAAGGCCGGGGCTTCGGGGAAGGAGCAAGGGCGCGGGTTGAAGAGGCGCCCTGGGTGAGAGGGAGGCGGGTCGCCTCTTCCGCGGTCGGCGACCGGGGAGGGAGCGGAGGCTTGCCTTCCTCTCACCCAGGGCCTCTTCAACCCGCGGCCTTGCCCTGGCCGAAGGCCCGGCCTTTCCTAAGAGGAGGCCCTCGTCCTAGGTAAGGCTGTGGCTTCGGGGAAGGAGCAAGGCCGGGGTTGAAGAGGCGTCCTGGGTGAGAGAAGGCGGGCCGGGCCACGCCATGCGGCTCTTTGAGGCCCCCTGCGACCTCCTCAGACCCCGACGGGGGCCTGCTCCACATGGCCTGTGTGGAGCTGTTTTCGCTGTTTCGGGGGGGGAGGGGCCAGGAGCGAGCTCAGGCTGCCATGTGCGAACGTTCTAAACGTTCGCTGGCAGCGGAGAGGCTGGGGTGGGAGTTCAGGTGGCAATTTTTTGGGGATCGTTTTTGGGGTGCTGGGAGGATGTAGGTCCGTTTTTTTGGCTGTTGTCTGTAGCGAGTGTAATGGTCCAGTAGGCTGCCAAGTTTGGTGCCTCTGCGAGCCATAGTTTCTTTGTCTATATACGACATCCCACGACCACTCGGATTATATATATATAGATATGTTCCTTGCAAATTAATCAAAAGGAAATGAGCATGACATTAGATTCTCAATGGCATACTCATTTGTCCTTTATATTCCGGCGTACTAGACAGCTTTTTAAGCCTGGAAAATAATATGAAAAGTTGTGGGTTGTCCAGTACGCTGGGTATAAATTAAAATAATAAGTTAAAGAAAAAAATGAAATTGCCCTTAGTGGTGCGGCTTGAGGAGGGAGGAGGGTGGAGGGAGGTAGGGCATGGGGAGGAGGAGTGGCAGGCCGCATTGCCACGGAGACCGGCTGGGGGTGATGGCCCACTGGGCTTTCCCAGTGGCCCCCACTGCTCTCCATTCAAGGACCTCCTCTGTCCTCGCCACTTACCTCCTCCAAAGGCTTGCCTAGACCCAAGGAAGTGCCTCCGGACACCAACTCCTAGCAGCATTGTGTGACGGCTTGCCTTGGATATGCTCCCAGAGGCATGCTGGGAGCAGTAGAAGTCCCGGAACTACTGCTCCCAGCCTGCCTTTGGGAGCACATCCAAGGCACGCCGTTCCCCAGCGCTGCTAGGAGTCGGCATCCAGAGGCCCTTCCTTGGGCCTTTGATGCACCCTAGCAGCACTAGGGGACGGTGTGCATTGGATGTAATCCCAGAGGCATGCTGGGAGCAGTAGAAGTCCGGAACTACTGCTCCCAGCCTGCCTTTGGGAGCACATCCAAGGCACGCCGTTCCCCAGCGCTGCTAGGAGTCGGCATCCAGAGGCCCTTCCTTGGGCCTTTGGATGCTTACTCCTAGCAGCACTAGGGGACGGTGTGCATTGGATGTAATCCCAGAGGCATGCTGGGAGCAGTAGGAGTCACGGAACTACTGCTCCCAGTATGCCTCTGGGAGCACACCCAAGGCACGCCGTTGCCCAGCGCTGCTAGTAGTCGGTGTTCGTAGGCACTTCCTTGGACCTAGGCAAGCCAAGTGGCCTTCGAAGAAGGTAAGCAGTGAGGGCAAGGAGGTCCTTGAATGGAAAGCGGCGGGGCCCGCAGGGGCATAGTCTTGGAAGAGGGGGGTAGTCTTAAACCCCAAGTATATCCCTAACTCTGTATTTTATCTAGAAAAGTTGGGGGGTTGTCTTATACCCCCAGCCGCCTTGTATTCCGGAATATATTGTAATTATTGTTTCATGATGGTGTGTTGAGGAAGAGCATTGTGTATCACAGTGTTTCCCAACCAGTGTGCCATGGCACACTAGTGTTCCGTGAGCAATGATCAGGTGTGCCATGGGAAATTGGAACCTCCAACTCCCTTTCTTCCCCCTCCTGCCGAACACTTTTTCTTCTCCACTCGGGCTCCCTTCTTCCCGGCCTCGCTCTGCGCGCTTTGCCTCGCTTTGCTCACGCTGGCGCTTCTGCAGGAGGGGGGGAAGGAGGAAGACGTGACCCTGCGGGCGCTACCGCACAGACTCGCCCCACGTCTTCCTCCCTCCCCTCCACAATGCTCTCTGGATATAGGTGAACTACAACTCCAAAACCTAAGGTCAATGCCCACCAAACTCCTATAGTATTTTCTCTTGGTTATGGGAGTTCTGTGTGGGAAGTTTGATTCCATTTCATCATTGGTGGAGTTCAGAATGCTCTTTGATTGCCGGTGAACTATAACTCCCAGGTGTTGAGCAAGACCTTCGTGTGTGTCTTTCTGCCATTCCTGCCAGGATATCTATATTGTGTTAATTGAAACAGGCCCAGGTTTCACACTGAGTGTATAAATACATTTAAAAACATATTAACGATATTACTGTGTGAGAGTGTCACCTTGTGTCATTTTGGTTGGTGGTGTGCCCCAGGATTTTGTAAACGTAAAAAATGTGCCGCGGCTCAAAAAAGGTTGAAAACACTGGTGTATCAGACTATGTAGGACACAATGTAATTCCAAGAAGCCTTTGCATCCAACTTGCACCCAGGATTGTCACAGGAGCAAAAATCACAATAAATTATTGTTTTCTCTGTTTGCAGTGCTGTAACCTTTTGTCAAAACAACCGGCTTGTAAAATTACATTGTCAGGTAATCTGTTGTGTTCAAACAGCCACCTGAACATGTTTCTAAAGATGTAGGTGTCAAGGAAAATGTGAGATTAGACCTGTTCAGTAAAGCAAGAATGGAACCGTGTCATTTAAGATGTGTCTGATGTTCCGTGCTCTATTCGGTTACCACAAGATAAAGCACCCATCTATCTTAGACCTGTTTCTTTTGCTTGACTCCCAGAATGACATGTGTCACCTACAGCTATTCTTAAACTTTCAGAGAAATGCAATGGGGAAGACAGGAGCAGTTATTTCCAAGCATGGTTGCACATCATATAAAGCCACAAAACAGTTTGTTTTGTTTTGTTTTGTTGTTGTTGTTGTTGTTTTTGAAAGTGTAAAATAACAAGAATGACCACTTCTTTGTCTTTTCTTCTTTGGATCTACAGGATGCATTTGAAAAAATCACTATTGAAATAGAAAGGTCCTTAATTTTTTCCCCTCATTTCCATGGATGCTGCACAATGTTAGTCGTTTGTTTTTGTTTTCTATCCAGAATCACAATGTTGGAAGGAGGCTCACCACTTTAAGGCCCCTAAAACAGGCATGGGCAAACTTCGGCCCTCTGGGTGCTTTGGACTCCAACTCCCACCATTCCTAACAGCCTGAGGCCCTTTCCTGCTTAAGTGGCTGAGGGGGAAAAAGGAAAAGGTCCAGAGGCTGCTAGGAATGGTGGGAGTTGGAGTCCAAAACACCTGGAAGGTCCAAGTTTGCCCATGCCAGCTTTCGACAGAGACCTCTTCCTCCCCCTTCGCGCCCTATCTTCCCCCTCCTGCTGAACATTTACTTTTTCTTCTACACTCGGGCTCCCTTCTTCCCAGCCCTGCTCTGCTCGCTTTGCCTTGCTTTGCCGTGACCCATGCGGGCGCTACTGTGCAGACTTGCCCCACGTCTTCCTCCCTCCCCCTCCCCTTCTGAACATGCTCACGCTGCCCCCTCAGATCAAAATGGCGGCAGAAGCGGCAATGTGAGCAAAGCAAGGCAAAGCGAGCAGAGCGAGGCTGGGAAGAAGGGAGCCCGAGTGGAGAAGAAAAAGTGTTCGGCAGGAGGGGGAAGAAAGAGTATTGGAGGTTCCAATTTCCCACGGCACACCTGATGACCGCTCACGGCACACTAGTGTGCCGCGGCACACTGGTTGGAAAACACTGGTCTATTCAATGTCCTTTGACCAGTAGCTGGCCACTTGGAGTGCCTCTGGTGTTGCCATAAGAAGGTCCTCCATTGTGCACTGGTTGGGAAACACTGCCTTACACGTTGAGGTTTAGTAAGACACAGGGCAAGCCATTACGCACCTCCATAGAGCCAGTCAGAAGTAGATATTCGAGTCTCTCCCTAAGTGTGGCCGTAATTAGTGGCACAACTAATTGATTTGTAATTAATGAGGCATTTTATAATTAAAATAGATTATGATCGTAGCCTAAGGAAGGATGATGTCATTGTTTATTTACCTTTATATTTATGGCACCCTGGCCTCACTAAAAGGTGGAGAAGAAAATATCTGTTTCAACTACTATCTTGTGCTGTGTGGAGGGAGTTAAGGAGAAAACAAAATGGGTGGAAGGAGAGTTCATTGTACCTTGTACCAGTGACCCATATCATACAGTTTTAAAAATTTTGTAAGGTTTTAGATACTTTTAGAAATGGCAACATTAAAGAGTTTCTTTTTTAACTTCTATTGACTACATATAATCTATTATATAAATGGGTTCACGTTATGTGATGTATACCTCAAACAAAGAAACCATACAACGCAGAAACACAATACTTGCCAACAGAAATAGGCCTCAAGCAAGGTACGTTTGTAGCAAGGAAACTTTCCCCCCCAAAACCTAAAAGGCCCCCAAAACAACAAGTAAAAATAAAACTACATTTACCAGCATCCTCCGGGGCAGCCAAAGACTCACCCAGCCTCTACATTCTGAACAACATGATTGGCTGCCAATAAGGGCGGATTTGCATAACTGCTGCACTGGCCAGCCAACATGAAAATTCCAATCCTAGCCCTCAGTTACTGGGAAGCTGTTTACGCTCTAAATTGACAGTAAGACTTCATTAACTTGATTTCCCTAACTAGCCCTCACTTACTGGGAAGCTGCTTACGCTCTAAATTGACAGTAAGACTTCATTAACTTGATTTCCCTAACTAGCCCTCACTTACTGGGAAGCTGCTTACGCTCTAAATTGACAGTAAGACTTCATTAACTTGGCCACTTACTGGGAAGCTGCTTACGCTCTGAATTGACAGTAAGACTTCATTAACTTGATTTCCTAACTAGCCCTCACTTACTGGGAAGCTGTTTACGCTCTGAATTGACAGTAAGACTTCATTAACTTGATTTCCCTAACTAGCCCTCACTTACTGGGAAGCTGTTTACGCTCTGAATTGACAGTAAGACTTCATTAACTTGATTTCCCTAACTAGCCCTCACTTACTGGGAAGCTGCTTACGCTCTAAATTGACAGTAAGACTTCATTAACTTGATTTCCCTAACTAGCCCTCACTTACTGGGAAGCTGCTTACGCTCTAAATTGACAGTAAGACTTCATTAACTTGATTTCCCTAACTAGCCCTCACTTACTGGGAAGCTGCTTACGCTCTGAATTGACAGTAAGACTTCATTAACTTGATTTCCCTAACTAGCCCTCACTTACTGGGAAGCTGTTTACGCTCTGAATTGACAGTAAGGCTTCATTAACTTGATTTCCCTAACTAGCCCTCACTTACTGGGAAGCTGCTTACACTCTGAATTGACAGTAAGACTTCATTAACTTGATTTCCCTAACTAGCCCTCACTTACTGGGAAGCTGCTTACGCTCTAAATTGACAGTAAGACTTCATTAACTTGATTTCCCTAACTAGCCCTCACTTACTGGGAAGCTGCTTACGCTCTGAATTGACAGTAAGACTTCATTAACTTGATTTCCCTAACTAGCCCTCACTTACTGGGAAGCTGCTTACGCTCTAAATTGACAGTAAGACTTCATTAACTTGATTTCCCTAACTAGCCCTCACTTACTGGGAAGCTGCTTACGCTCTGAATTGACAATAAGACTTCATTAACTTGATTCTCCCGACTAGGCCTCAGCTCATTGGACATTGTGTATGGCCTGAATTGACAGTAAGGCTTCATTAACTTGCTGTTCCTAACTAGGCCTCAGCTCATGGGACATTGTGTATGGCCTGAATTTACAGTAACCTACCTTGGCACACAGAGCCCCCACCATGCATGATGGGACTTGAAGTACCACCATGGAAAATGGGATTTGTAGTACTTCAAAACCCATCATTCCCCACAGACCACTGTGGCCCAGAACCAAGACCAATAAAGACCCAACTTGGCACACCATGCCCCCATGACCCACACTCCATCCAACTGCAGTTTAGAGGAGGGCACACCGTGGATGATTGGACTTTCTCGCATCTCCTAAAAAGGGCACAGCAACGCGTGCCGGGTACAGCTAGTAGATAATAAATAAATATTGTATCACATAACACTGATCACAACCACCACTACTGATCACCATCTCCGATAGCAGTTGCTTTAATCTCAGAACAGAAAACTGTTGTAAGGGCGTCTTGAGTGGGCTCTGCTTTGAGAGATAGGTAGTGGTGATGAAATCGGCATGATCATGAACCAGCCGTCACAAAACAAGTAGAAAGAGCAATCTTTGCTCAGTTGCACGTCAACCTGTGATATGAGGAGGGTTGCAGACATGCCCATCATGAATGCTTATGGCCTTCACAATTCTTGCTTGACTTCTCTTAATACTGTACAGAATAGCGGGTGGGGTAGGGAGGGGTTTTTTTCCCGCCGAGTACTATGGAAGCCTACTGCCTTTCTCATCCTCACTCAAATCCTCCTCCTTCCCCCACCCTGATACTGGAGGGCCCCCTTTCTCCAAGTGAGATCTCTTTAAAAATGGATTAGATTAAGACATCTTGCAAAGAACCTCTTACAATATGGATGATAGTAATTGCTGTATTTTCTTTTTTTGTGTGTGATTGTGCTAGTGGTATGCAGTTTGTAGTCTATAGCCTATAGGGTAGCTAGTAGTCTAGTGTAGTGATGATCTATAGTCCAGTGATTCTCAACCAGTGTGCCGCGGCACACTGGTGTGCCCTGAGCCAGTGTTTCCCAACCTTTTTTGAGCCACAGCACACTTTTTACATTTGCAAAATCCTGGGACACACCACCAATCAAAATGACACAAAATGACACTCAAACACAGTAATACATATAGTTAATATGTTTTTAAACGTATTTATACACTCAGTGTGAAACCTGGGCCTGTTTCTATGAACTCAACATAGATATCCTGGCAGGAAAGGCAGAAAGACACAAACTTTCCACACAGAATTCCCATAACCAAGAGAAAATGCTATAAGAGTTTGGTGGGCATTGACCTTGAGTTTTGGAGTTGTAGTTCACCTATATCCAGAGAGTGGACTCAAACAATGTTGGATCAGGACCAAACTTGGCATGAATACTCAATATGCCCAAATATGAACGCAGATGGAGTTCAGGGGAAATAGACCTTGACATTTGGGAGTTGTAGTTGCTGGGATTTATAGTTCACCTACAATCAAAGAGCATTCTGAACCCCACCAATGATAGAACTGGGCCAAAATTCCCACACAGAACCCCCAGGAGGCAAGATGAGGCCTCAACTTGGGGAAAGGGAGGCGGGCCTTCCCAATGCATGGAGAGGGAGAGACCAAGTAGGCAATGGGTGGGGGGGGGTGTTTATAATTTTGTGCCTTTATCAAGGTAGGTTTCTTAGGGTTTTTATACTTCAACACACTAGACTCTCCCCCCCCTTCCTGGAGGTTCCAATTTCCCACGGCACACCTGATGATTGCTCACGGCACACTAGTGTGCCCCGGCACACTGGTTGGGAAACACTGCCCTGAGCGATCATCAGGTCTGCCGTGGGAAATGGGAGCCTCTAATACCCTTTCTTCCCCCTCCTGCCGAACACCTTCTTCTCCACTCGGGCTCCCTTCTTCCCGGCCTCGCTCTGCTCGCTTTGCCTAGCTTTGCCCACGCTGCTGCTTCTGCCACCATTTTGATCCGAGGGGGCAGCGTGAGCGTGTTCAGGAGGGGAGGGGGGAGGGAGGAAGATGTGGGGCGAGTCTGCGCAGTAGTGCCCGCACAGGTCACATCAAAGCGAGCAGAGCGAGGCTGGGAAGAAGGGAGCCCGAGTGGAGAAGAAAAAGTAAGTTTTCGGCAGGAGTGGGAAGAAAGGGCGTGAAAGGGAAGGGGGAGGAAGAGGTCTCTGTCGAAAGCTGCCATGGACAAACTTGGACCTTCCAGGTGTTTTGGTCTCCAACTCCCACCATTCCTAACAGCCTGAGGCCCTTTCCTGCTCCCCCCTCAGCCACTTAAGCAGGAAAGGGCCTCAGACTGTTAGGAATGGTGGGAGTTGAAGTCCAAAGCACCCAGAGGCCCAGAGTTTTCCCATGCCTGTTTTAGGGACCTTAAAGTGGTGAGCCTCCTTCCAACATTTTGATTCTGGATAGGAAACAAACAACAGCATAACATGACATAGTTTGAGTCCACAGTGCTCTCTGGGTGCAGGTGAACTACAACTTCCAAACTCAAGGTCAATTCCCAAGCAAAACCTTTCATTACTTTCCGTTGGTAATGAGAGTTCAATATGCCAAGTTTGGTTCAATTCCATTGTTGCAAGAGTTCAGGATGCTCTTTGATTGTGTGTTAACTATAAATCCCAGAAACTGTATCTCCCAAATGTCAAGGTCTATTTTCCCCAAATTCCATCTATGTTCGCGCTTGGGCATATTGAGTATTCATGCCAAGTTTGGTCCTGATCCAACATTATATGAGTCCACAGTGCTCTCTGGATATACAGTAGGTGAACGACAACTCCAAAACTCAAGGTCAACTATATGTATTGCTGTGTTAGAGTGTCATTTTGTGTCATTTTGGTTGGTGGTGTGCCCCAGGATTTTGTAAATGTAAAAAATGTGCTGCAGCTCAAAAAAGGTTGAAAAACACTGCTATAGTCTATAGGTGATCACTCCTGGTCAAGTATGATTGTTTTCCTGGGTCAATATCTTGTCAGTGGGTCCTTAGGTGACTGTAGAGACCTATTCTGGATTTGCATGGTCTTTCACAGTGAAGACATACGGCCCTTCCACACAGCCCTATATCCCAGAATATCAAGGCAGAAAATCCCACATTATCAGAGTGTGGGCTGAGATAGCCCAGTTCAAAGCAGAAACTGTGGGATTTTCTGCCTTGATATTCTGGGACATTGATTCTCAAAGTGGGCAGTACAGCCCCCAGGTGGGCAGTGATGCGATCCAAGGGGGCGGAGGGAGGCTCAGGGGAATTTTGGGGGCAGTAAACCCCTTTAAGGGAGCGGTGAATGATTGGATATTTAGGAGGGGTAGCGCGGCCCTCTTCTTTGGCCCCGCCCCCTTCATTTTGACCTGCATATTAGATATTTGGATTAGAATTTGTAAGAGTAGCAAAATTATTTATGAAGTAGCAACGAAAATTTGGTTGAGGGTCACCACAACATGAGGAACCTTATTTAGGGGTCATGGCATTAGAAAGGTTGAGAACCACTGGATTAATACATATACCTTTCTGTTTAATTGCTTTTTTTTTAATTAAAAAAATTTCTAGGGGGGCGGTGAGTAATTTTTTTTCTGGAAAGGGGGTGGTAGGCCAAAAAAGTTTGGGAACCACTGTTCTGGGATATAGGGCTGTATGGAAGGGCCTATAGATTTCCAGAAAGAAGGTGGTCATGACAAGGGTTTGCTTGACGTGCCTTCCTCTCAGCATGTTTATCCCTTTCGCCCTTTATCTGTGCCTCCTCAAAATCCATAGCACTATTGGTAAGAGCTGACCTCCAGTTAGGACTCTCAGGGGCCATGGTTTCCCAGTTCTTGCCGTTTATCTCACAATTTTAGGCCCATCTCTTTTGCTGTCCACCACCATTCCATTCCATTTTATTTTTTATTTATTTACCATATTTATACCCAGAGGTGGCCCACGGTAATTTTACATGGTAGGCGAAAATTATTTTGGCGCCCCCCTCCCAAACCAAACTTGGAGCAGGCGCGGAGGTGGAGGCTGGAAACACAGCAGATGCGGAGGCAAAGTGTGATGAGGTGGTTATTTATATGTTAATCACATGTTTGTTTATGTGTTTGGGAGGGACAGTCTTTAAAAGCTACAGAGAGTGAGCAGTAGAATGTTCACAGCAGCAAGCTTCGGGCAGAGGCTGTTGCCATGACAACAGAAAGCCACTCTGGCTTTAGAATGTTCAGTTTGAATTCTGACAGTTGGAGAATGTCAGTTGGCCAGCAGCTGTGACCAGAGTTAGTTGGGATTTGGCAGTTGCTGAAGTAGCAAGCTGTCAGTTAGAGCTGCAAGTGCGCAGTTCAGTTCAGCTCTGTGTGTGGGTTTAGGGAAAACCCAGGTTAAGGACCAGTTTAGTCCTAGTTAGGGTTGAGAGTAACCCGGTAGTAAGCAGTTAAGTAATAGAACTGCTGGTAACTGTGTAACGGCATCAGGGGAAGTTAAAACCCCAGTGTTATATTGTTTAAAATTTCAAGTTTGTACCTCTTTGGAGCCTCTTTGAAACCACCTAAGCTTTGAGCCCATTTGTGTAAAATAAACTGTTAAACACTTTCAACACAACATCTGTGGAAGTCGTTTGTTCACAAAGACCCTCACATCTAGTGGTCAAGCCTTGACAAATGGTGGCAGCAAGTTAATAATAAAGAAGGAAAACCGTGATAATTGGTGGCAGTGGTCAGTCCACAGTGATTCCAGGTGGTGAAATTGTCACGACTGGTGTTTCGATACTTTACCACAATTGGTGGCAGCGGTGGGATTGAAGTATTGCCTGCCCTGCCTCGGGTTTAATAAAGGTGAATGGTGACATTTTCCTCATTACCACACAGAGTTTCCAGCCGGCAGCGGTGCGCCCCTGTGGATCTGGCGCTCTCAGCGCGTGTCTACTCCACCGAGTGCGTTAATCCGCCTCTGAACTTATACCCCATCCTTCTTTCCTTCCATGTGAAGGAAGGAAAAAGATAATTTTGGGCTGGAGGGAGTAGAAGTATCGGAGGGGAATGGAATACAAGCTTCACAAGATGTGAGGTTTTCAGATACTCAAGAATCCCCTACCTGGGTGGGTTTTTTTTTCTCCCTTGAGATTCTGAATATACTTTTCACTTCTAGTAGGAGTTTTATACATTCTGCAAGGACAGTAATAATTTGCCACAGGGAGGGAATTTTTGCGGTAATGAGATAATAACAGGAACGTGTACTCCTAACTTAATAATAGGTCTTTGAACTACAGCTGTCGTTAAGATTGGCACAGCCTGAATTTGCTTTGTGTTTGAGAAATGGATAAAACCATGATCCATGGTTAACCATGAAAACTACCCAAGGCTGCCTTTAGTCACGCTTCAAGAATGTGTGTTTGTCCCATAATTTCTAGCCTGCCTTGTTTTAACTAGGGATTGTACTTAGATGGATCAAACAGGAAGAGAGTATTTTTAGTGGACTGCGGTTGTATGGATCTGAATTATGATTTTGAACCAATGAGCTGTTTTGATCGATTTTTTAAATAATTGTTTAAGCGCTCCAATGTTCTGTAAAGACCACACGCACACGGCAGCTCGCACACACGGCAACTTGATCCCACGAGATTTATTGCAGGTATAATACCTTTGATGCCAGAACTGGCATCACAAGGAACAAAACACAGCTTATATACAAAACACACCCCCATCACCTGTCCATCATCCCAAAGGCCCAACCCCCCTGGCATGCAATGCCCAGCAGAGGTTGCATCATATCCCCCCTGACTCAGCAACCCCAGTATCCAGGGAAGATGGCATCATATCCTGCCTGAGTCAGCAACATACAATATACAAACCAGTGCTACTCATGTTGGTGTGGTGTGACCTAAGGCACATTTCCAGCTCTGTGCCTGTATCCAAGGCCACCACCTGGTGAGGATTATCTTGCTGGAAGGGTATGAGATAAGAGCAATATTAGCTCTATTCGACAGACCATTACAGTTTAATTGTATTTTTTTTTATTGTATTGTGTTGGCATCTAATGGTCGCCTGTTGTAGGCCATCATGAGTCCCTCTTCGGAGGTTGAGAAGGGCAGGATATAAATGCTAGAAATCCGTGCTTCCCAACCGCTGTGCCGCGGCACACTAGTGTGCTGTGAGCGATCGTCAGGTGTGCCGTGGAAGAACTGACCACCCCGTCAGGAGTCATCTGGGCAGCCTGCCTCTCGCTCTGTCTCTCAGTCTCTCTCTCTGTCTCTCGCCTGCAGTGTCAATCAACGCCAGCCAAGAAGCAAGCCCCGCCTCTCTAAGGGTCTCCCACCTGGCACCACCATGTTTGTTTAGGGCGGAAGTCCCTAGAGAGGGGAGGGGGCGGGGCCTCGGCTTCCTGGAGAAGCGGTTGGTTGGAGGCTGAGGAGGGGAGGGGCCAGGCGGCACCTTTCCCTGTGAGGTCACTTCCAGACGAGGCGGAGAGCTTCCGGAGAGGAGCGTTGGGCTTTGTCTTCCTCTCAGCCACCTGTTTTCCCCTTCTGGCTCAGGATTCCTTCGAGCTTTGAGGCCGAGGCGGCTCCGGGGCCTCCTTCCTCTCCTGGCCTGGGCTCTGCCCTGGCCTCTCCTGCTCTCAGGCCTTCCTTCCTTCCTTCCTTCCTTCGCGGCCTGCCTCTCGGGTTAGGGAAGGGAGCGGCCTGTCCCTGGACCTCCCACCCTCTCTCCCTGCCTGAGGAACACCCAGGTGAGCAGCAGCCTTGAAGCTAGAGTTGCCATATGAATAAGGGACAGGTACCTAAAAATAGGGAATTTTTCACAAAAGTAAGGGACACTTCCTAATAACTTGAAAATCAATTGATGATTTACAAGTTTTTAGGAAGTGTCCCTTTTTTTGTGAAAAATTCCCTATTTTTAGGTACCTGTCCCTTATTCATATGGCAACCCTACTTGAAGCACCAGGTAGTGATGATAGGGCAGCGTCGGCCCAGGCGACCCAGTCCGAAGCACACAAGGCAGGATATCTATGTTGTGTTCATCGAAACAGGCCCAGGTTTCACACTGAGTGTATAAATACATTTAAAAACATATTAACTATATGTATTACTGCGTTAGAGTGTCATTTTGTATCATTTTGGTTGGTGGTGTGCCCCAGGATTTGGTAAATGTAAAAAATGTGCCGCGGCTCAAAAAAGGTTGAAAAACACTGCTATAAATAAATAAATAAATCTGTTACATATAATAAAAGTCAGTGTTTGCAGTGGTGCGGCCGAGCGAGCGGCGGAAGGAATACGTGGCAGCTTTTTGATTGGCTGCCACTGTGGGATTATTTGCATAACGGGCTCTAACTGGCCAGCCTCAGAACTCCAACGTTCTACGGCCCCAGACAGAGGGGATTGGTTGCCACTGAAATGGAATTTGCATAACTGCCTCCAAATGGCCAAGCACATTCAAACATTCTAAAGTGACTCAGAGGGAAAGGGGAAAGGTCTCAGGCAGTCAGCCACTGAGGCCCACAGCACTGACAGATCAGGACCAAACTTGGCAAACAGGGCAGGAGGGGCCATGAATGATGGGATTTGCAGTGCCTTCACATCATTCACTTCTCAAAAAACACTAAAGCCCCTATAAAGCACAAACCAGCCCCAAAAGTGACAGAAAGGCTTCCTTAACTTAATTTTCCTGACTAGGCCTCAGCTCATGGGATATTGTTAGGCTTCCTTAACTTGATTTTCCTGACTAGGCCCCCGGGACTCGCAGTACGTTTACTAAGTTCCTGAGACCACTGCAAGCCACATAAATATCTAATAGGAACCAACCTTGGCACATAATGCCTTCCTCAAATAACCCGGGCACCACCGGGTCCTCAGCTAGGAAATAAATAAATAAGACAATGATGGTTTAAGTCATAGTAGGCAACTTTCAAAACTTTATTATTATTTCATTATTGGTTATTTTTAAGAGAGAACCAATTAGGAGCTGCCATTTGTAATGAAATTTTGAGTTTTGTTAGAGTTCTGAAATGTTCACCACCAGAACTTTAGCAACACTGTAGAAGCAAAGCACCAGCGCCACCTAGTGTTCACCACCAGAACTTTAGCAACACTGTAGAAGCAAAGCACCAGCGCCACCTAGTGTTCACCACCAGAACTTTAGCAACACTGTAGAAGCAAAGCATCAGCGCCACCTAGTGTTCACCACCAGAACTTTAGCAACACTGTAGAAGCAAAGCACCAGCGCCACCTAGTGCTCACCACCAGAACTTTAGCAACACTGTAGAAGCAAAGCACCAGCGCCACCTAGTGTTCACCACCAGAACTTTAGCAACACTGTAGAAGCAAAGCACCAGCGCCACCTAGTGCTCATCACCAGAACTTTAGCAACACTGTAGAAGCAAAGCACCACCGCCACCTAGTGTTCACCACCAGAACTTTAGCAACACTGTAGAAGCAAAGCACCAGCGCCACCTAGTGTTCACCACCAGAACTTTAGCAACTCTGTAGAAGCAAAGCACCAGCGCCACCTAGTGTTCACCACCAGAACTTTAGCAACACTGTAGAAGCAAAGCACCAGCGCCACCTAGTGCTCACCACCAGAACTTTAGCAACACTGTAGAAGCAAAGCACCAGCGCCACCTAGTGTTCACCACCCAGAACTTTAGCAACACTGTAGAAGCAAAGCACCAGCGCCACCTAGTGTTCACCACCAGAACTTTAGCAACACTGTAGAAGCAAAGCACCAGCGCCACCTAGTGTTCACCACCAGAACTTTAGCAACACTGTAGAAGCAAAGCACCAGCGCCACCTCGTGTTCACCACCAGAACTTTAGCAACACTGTAGAAGCAAAGCACCAGCGCCACCTAGTGCTCACCACCAGAACTTTAGCAACACTGTAGAAGCAAAGCACCAGCGCCACCTAGTGTTCACCACCAGAACTTTAGCAACACTGTAGAAGCAAAGCACCAGCACCACCTAGTGTTCACCACCAGAACTTTAGTTTTGTAAGTACTTTAGAACCAGTTAGAACCATGATTGCCCAGGCCTAGTTACTACTGTAATATTTCTGGGAGCAACTTTTTAAACTTTGCTCCTGATACTGTTGCTTCTTTTTTGGATTAAATGATGCAAGTAGTAAGAATAATTTATGACCATGCAGTCAATCTATTTCCATTACTTCTTCTCAGAACTAAGGGTATGTGTATAGGATCTCTCCCTTTCTCACATAATATTTATGTTTAGGGTGATGTTGTGGGGAAACAAGAGTACATGCTGCATGCATCCCAAAATCTTTTTGAAGCAAAAATGTTGTTTGTGGAGGACGTTACGCATTCTACAGATTATTTTAAACCAAAGGTTAGGGGTGCTCTCTTCGGGTCAACCTGGAAGACATTCGGTTTCGTTTTCCATTTTGGGATAAATCCTTTCTGATTTTTTAAATTTTTTTTATATAAAATGCTCATTCTTCTGCTAAACCCACCAAGTGTTTAAATGGAGATAAACTGGAGCCTGAAGTTTGCTGAATTGCTATTTAACCTTCATAAATATAAATAGGAAAGTTATGCTTATCTTATCTTGCAGCATGTTGTCCGGAATATTGTCTATTATTGCTTGCCTCTCCGAAAGATGCTAACCTTTCCATTTTCAGGCAGATAATTTCATGTGTGTGTGTGCCTGCTTTTTCTCACGTCTATTAAGGTGTCTATTGAATCTCGATCAGCAAATTGGACAGTATCATTTGTAGATGTATTTTTCTGCCTGGTTGCATTAACAAAGACTATTCCCCACCATATATCATTTAAACCATAAAATATATGAAGACCTTCCCTAATAGAAAAGGAAGACAAATAAAAAGAAGAATATTCCAGGTTGGTTTTTTTACCTAGGGAAAGTAGCTCAGTGGCCTACTGTTCATTGCTTCACATAAATCCCTACTTGACTCATAATAATTTGTCATTGCATCAAGGAGGTCGAAGAAAAGAGTTATAAATATGTTCGGTGACAGTATTGATGCCTTACTCAGTGCAGATGAAGAAAGAGGATGCATTTTAATATTGTCTCTCTCTCTCGGCATGACTTCGCGAACGAAGATTCTTAGGAAGGACTCGTCCCACGCTTTTTACAAGCGTGTTGGTGACTAAAAAGGCCAATCTGAGATAGGCAAGTCCGGTTGCAGAAAGCACAGCAGAAAGTCTCCTTGGGTGATGTTGTTTCCAAGTTGCAGTTCTTTCTGCGTTGTCGTTTCTCTTCAAGACCCATTCGGCGTGTCTTCTCGAAAGAGGCCGCAGCATTGTGGATAGTGCATCTCCATGCCTCCCGATGTGAGGCCAGGGTGGGCCATTGTTGGTGATCAATCTGGCCGAGCCTGAGATGTTGTTTCAGGGAGTCCTTATATCTCTTTTTGGGGGCGCCTCTCTTGCACTGACCCGTGGTGAGTTCACCATAGAGTAGTATCTTTGGGAGGCGGTGGTCCTCCATCCTAGAGACGTGCCCTGCCCAGTGCAGCTGTGTTCTCAATAGCATGGCCTCAACGTTGGTGATCCCTGCTTGCTCAAGGACAGCAACATTCGTCATATAGTCAGTCCAGTGTATATTTAGGATTGTGCGAAGACAGCGCTGATGAAAGCATTCGAGGAGTCGTAGGTGTTGGCGATAGGTGACCCATGTTTCAGACCATAGAGGAGAATAGACGATACGATAGCTCTGTACACACTGATTTTTGGTGCTTTCCCTCAGGTGCTTGTTGCTCCAGACTCTTTTGTGAAACCTTCCAAATGCTCTCTTTGCCTTTGATAATCTGTGATCTATCTCTTTGTCAATCTTGGCGTCTGAAGAGATGATGCTTCCCAGGTAGGTGAACTGCTGAATGGACTTAAGCTCAGATGTGCCTATGCTGACGTGGGGATCATGGTGTTCTTCCTGTGGTACAGGCTGGTAGAGGAGTTCAGTTTTCTTCAGACTGACTTCCAGCCCAAACAGCTCTGCATCTCTGCATTTTAATATTGTACAAGCCTCTCTACTGATTTAGATTAACACTGATATTAGAAAGAGCAAAACCATCCAACATTGAGTAGTAAGTCATTAAAATAAACCGGTCAAGTTGGACCCTCCCATTCTCAGGTGAAAAAATAAATGGAATGTGTGGTTTTCATACAGCAGTGTTTTTTAAGGGTCAAATGCTTTGGACTATAGATAATAATAATATAGATTAGAATGTAGTTCAGCCTTTAGGTCCGGCCCTCTATATTTTTTGGCTCTCGTGTGGCCCCTTGTAAAAAATAATTGCCCACCCCTGCATTAAGGTCATTATGGGGGTCTTGTTTATAAGTCTATCATGAACAATTCAAAAAAGAATATCCAGGGTGAGATCGACCCTTAAGAATATTTGAACCTTCTTTAGGCAGAGGAAATGATACAATTCTTCCAAAATGGGGGGAGGGCAACCAATAATTCTCTAGGCCAGTGTTTTTCAACGTTTTTTGAGCCGCGGCACATTTTTTACATTTACAAAATCCTGGGGCACACCACCAACCAAAATGACACAAAATGGCACTCTAACACAGTAATACATATAGTTAATATGTTTTTTAACATATTTATACACTCAGTGTGAAATCTGGGCCTGTTTCGATGAACACAACATAGATATCCTGGCAGGAATGGCAGAAAGACACAAACTTCCCACACAGAACTCCCATGACCAAGAGAAAATACTATAAGAGTTTGGTGGGCATTGACCTTGGGTTTTGGAGTTGTAGTTCACTTATATCCAGAGAGCACTGTGGACTGAAACAATATTGGATCAGGACCAAACTTGGCATGAATACTCAATATGCCCAAATGTGAACACAGATGGAGTTTGGGGGAAATAGACCTTGACATTTGGGAGTTACAGTTTCTGGGATTTATAGTTAACACACAATCGAAGAGCATCCTGAACTCTTGCAACTGTGGAATTGAACCAAACTTGGCATATTGAACTCTCATTACCAACAGAAAGTACTGAAAGGGTTTGCTTTGGAATTGACCTTGAGTTTGGAAGATGTAGTTCACCTACACCCAGAGAGCACTGTGGGCAGGAGGGGGGAAGAAAGGGTATTGGAGGTTCCAATTTCCCACGGCACACCTGATGATCGCTCACGGCACACTAGTGTGCCATGGCATACTGGTTGGGAAACACTGCTCTAGGCAGAAGTGGTTGAACAATGGTTGAACAAGAGTATCTACCGAGAAAGTATCACAAAAATTAATATACTTCTCATTAGCCTTAGAGCAGTGTTTCTCAACCTTCCCAATGCCACGACCCCTTAATCCAGTTCCTCATGTTGTGGTGACCCCCAACCATAAATCATTTTTGTTGCTACTTCATAATTGTAACTTTCCTACTGTCATGAATCATCTTGTAAAATATTGGATGCATTTTCATTCACCTGACCACATTTGGCACAAATACCTGATACATCCAAGTTTGAATATTGGTGGGGTTGTGATTTTGTCATTTGGGAGGCGTAGTTGCTGGGATGTATAGTTCACCGACACTCAAAGAGCATTCTGAACTCCACCAACGATAGAGTTGAACCAAACTTGGCACACAGAACTCCCATGAGTGAACAACAGAAAATACTGGAAGGGTTTGGTGGGCATTGACCTTGAGTTTTGGAGTTGTAGTTCACCTACATCCAGAGAGCATTGTGGACTCAAACAATGGTGGATCTGGACCAAACTTGGCACGTATAGTCAAGATGCCCAAAGGTGAACACTGATTGAGTTTGAGAAAAATAGACCTTGACATTTGGGAGTTGTAGTTGCTGGGATTTATAGTTCACCTACAATCAAGGAGCATTCTGAACCCCACCAACGATAGAATTGGGCCAAATTTCCCATACAGAACCCTTATGACCAATAGAAAATAATGTGTTTTCTGATTGTCTTTGGTGACCCCTCTGACACCCCCTCGGGACCCCCATAGGGGTCCCGACCCCCAGGTTGAGAAACACTGCCTTAGAGGGATGCTTTACTGGGTCATCAGAAATATTTGGCTTTACCCTGTCAGCTGCATGTCTGCAAAGAAACAGAGACACACAATACCCGCAATCGCCATGTCAAGGAGAAGGAAAACCAACTGTTGATATATGCCTGTTATTAAGCTGTTAAATCAATTACTTTGGCCTATTAAAAGAAAGATCGCATTTTAAAGATATTTCATTAAATGAGATACTGGAGGGGAAAACTGTAAATCCGCTTGGTTTTATAATGCCCTGACAGTCGGAAAAGAGACTACCACATAATACACATGAGAAAACGGAATTAATTAGCTACTATAAATTCTATATCCACGTTCTATCCAAACTACCTAAGCTACATTATTGTCCAGGTAGAAGTTTCTATTGCCAAGGGAAAAATCTCACCCATCTGTCATACCATGCTTAGGAAACTTGCACAACTTTCAGAAAGAAAGTTAACTGTGAAATGACACCACCTTTGAGAGTGACGCTAACACTCTCTGGTTGAGTGTCAAGCGTGGTAAGATTTAAGCTGATTTCTCTTCGTATTTTTTAAACGGATCCTTATAAGCTCACGTTCAGTCAACCTATTGATAAGAAAATATGTCACCTATAGTAGTCTTGTTAAAGAAAGTTTCCGACGTGTTTATGGACAGCCACTAAGATTATTTAAGTATGAACCAAAGAAGAATGAAAGTTGAAAGCGTTAATATATATTGGACTTTTATTATCATTTCGGGAAAACGAGGAAGAATTTTTTGGAAGAATATCACTAGTTTATTCGAAGTATATACAAATATATTTAATTCCTCATTCTGTCTGTATTATTACTATACTGCAACGTGGAAATGATAAATCAGAATAACAAATTTCGGAATGCTTGAGTTGTTGACGGAAAGGCATATTAAAGAAAAAAGGAAATGCACTCGTAGGGTTTTCAATCAAGAAGTGTCAGATGCATAAGATCTCTCTGACCAGTAGATCATGAGTTCGAGGCCTGCCCGGGTCGAGGTGGGTGCGCGACCTTTAACTGTAGCCTGCTGTCAACCTTTGCAGCCCGAAAAACAGTTGCATCTGTCAAGTAGGAGATAAGGATACCACATTAAGTGGGGAGGCAAATTTTATTTATTTTTTTATTTATTTATTTCTTCGGTTTTATATTCCGCTCCTCCCTGCAGGCTCGGGGCGGATCACAATATCGAACATGCAATAAAACATACAGTAAAACAGGTAATAAAAACATGGTACATAACCGCAGTGGAACCGGTCTACAGTTCTTTGCTGAGACCGGGGCGAGCCAGTCACGTTTGGGTTTAGCCAAACGCTAACCTGAAAAAGCCGTCTTACATTCCCTCGAAAGGGAAGGAGTTCAGGGTCGCTCGGATATGCTCGGGAGCGAATTCCAAAGTACTGGAGCCACAGCAGAGAGAAAGCTCTCTGTCTAGTACTGGATAGATGGCAGGAGCGGGACGATGGAATCACCAACAGGTTTTGCTCTTCCGGCGCAGTGACATCGGGGAACGTACGGGGTAAGGCGGTCCCTCAGGTACACAGGCCCCAGACCGTGCAAGGCCTTAAAGGTTAAAACCAGCACCTTGAAGGCAATCCGGTACTCAATAGGAAGCCAGTGCAGTTGCCGGAGGATGGAGTGATATGCTCCCTCACTGGTGCTCCCACCAGCAAGCGAGCAGCGGCATTCTGCACCAGCTTGAGTTTCCGGATTGACGACAAGGGAAGGCCAACGTAGAGGGCGTTACAGTAGTCCAGTCTCGAGATGACCGTCGCTTGGATCACCGTGGCCAGGTCATCCCTGGACAGGTAGGGTGCCAGTCGCCTAGCCTGCCATAGGTGGAAAAACGACACCCTGCTGACCACGGGCCCTGGGCCTCCATGGTCAGCTGGGAGTCCAGTTTAACACCCAAGCTCTTAACCAAAGGTGACGGGCTAAGTTGCTCGCCATCCAGGGTAGGCAACCGGCACTCATCCAGCCCAGGGCGACCGGGCCACAAGATCTCCGTCTTCGACGGGTTCACCTTCAGCCGGCTGGCACGCAGCCATCCAGTCACGGCTTCAAGGCATTGATGGAAACAAACGGGTGCGGTATCCGGCCTGCCGTCCATTCTCAGCAGAAGCTGGGTGTCATCCAGCGTACTGATAACACTCCAGACCAAAGTCGCGGGCCAGCTGGGCCAGGGGGCGCATGTAGATGTTGAATAATAAAGGAGAGAGGATGGCCCCCTGAGGGACCCCACAACTTAATGGGAGTCTCCCGGAGACCTCCTCTCCCCTCTCCACCTGGCTGTCCCCGATCCCGGAGAAAGGAGGCTACCCATTTAAGGGCAGTCCCCCTGACTCCAGTCACGGCTAAGCGGTGGGCTAACAGTGCATGGTCTACGGTATCAAACGCTGCTGTCAGATCTAACAAGACAAGCAGGGCTGACCCGCCCTGGTCCAGCTGGCGGCAAAGTTGGTCTGTAATGGCGACAAGCACGGTCTCCGTCCCATGCCCAATACGGAAGCCGGACTGGAAGGGATCAAGTCCAGCTGTGTCTTCTAAGAACCGCTGCAGCTGAGCCAATGCTGCCCTCTCAAGTACCTTGCCTAAAAAAGGCAAATTAGACACAGGTCGGTAATTGGAGGGAGCCGAAAGATCTAAATTCGGCTTCTTCAGCAGCGGTCTTACCATAGCCTCTTTCAATTTTGACTGAATTATGAGGCCATTAAAGAACTCCAGGAACGCTGAAAAAAGCGGAAGGAACAACAAGGGATGCTGGGGACGCTGAGAGATGAGGAGTGCGCTAGCTCCCCCTGGTGGCCAGAGTTTGCCTCTGTTCGTCTATATGTTGTATGTGGAAAACGGCAGGGATTGTCTGCTAAGTATGTGTACCTGTAATCCGCTCTGAGTCCCCTTCAGGGTGAGAAGAGCAGAATATAAATAAAGTAAATAATAATAATAATAATTAAATAATAAATATGTCTAGCACCATTGCGTACTGCAACTATGCCTGCAATAATTGCATCCCATATCGCAATAACAACAATACAAAATATTTAACACAAATCTATAATTCATATATGATCTCAAGTCCGTATAAAAAGGTACATATATAATGTGATTGGTGATGTTATTTAATTTTGTTATATGATGTACAATCACATTTCTAGGACTATTTTTTTTCTAAGGCTTAGCATAGGGCTCAATAGATAAAATGGGCACGTTGTTATTCATAAATGGGCACCGGGAATGTGGCGCAGCTGG
Source organism: Anolis apletophallus (assembly GCA_030556195.1). NCBI lineage: Eukaryota > Metazoa > Chordata > Lepidosauria > Squamata > Anolidae > Anolis > Anolis apletophallus. The sequence goes on from JARBWK010000012.1 coordinate 3,016,392, forward strand.
CTAAGTGTCGGCTGCATAAGATCTCTCTGACCAGTAGGTCATGAGTTCAAGGCTTGCCCGGGTCAAGGTGGGTGCTTGACCTTTAAGTGTAGCCTGCTGTCGACCTTTGCAGCCCGAAAGACAGTTGCATCTGTCAAGTAGGAGATAAAGGTTCCACATTAAGTGGGGAGGCAAATTTTGACTGAATTATGAGGCCATTAAAGAACTCCAGGAACGCTGAGGAATGTAGACGGAACAAGGGACGCTGGGAACGCTGAGAGATGAGGAGTGCGTCAGCTCCCCCTAGTGGCCAGAGTTTGCCTTTGTTTGTCTATATGTTGTATGTGGGAAATGGCAGGGATTGTCTGCTAAGCATGTGTACCTGTAATCCGCTCTGAGTCCCCTTCGGGGTGAGAAGAGCGGAATATAAATAAAGTAAGTAAATAAATAGATAAATTCTCCTCTTTCCTTATATATTTATACTCTGGCCAGCCCCATAACACTGTCCTTTATTTTGCTTTATCAAGTGGCTAAATCATAAGAGTGGGCTACTAGGTTTAGCTGCTCCATGTGACTACATTGCCATGACTTTCAAATACTTCACAGGCCTGGATGTAATGTGGGCAGGCATGTAACCTGTGGGCAATCATGGTTCTAAATTGTTCTAAAAGTATTGGTTCTGTCTTAAAAATCGCCACAAAACTCACAGTTCTGGTGGTGAACACTAGGTACTTTACGTTAGTCTTTAACACTGTAATTGAAGCAAACACCAGCGCCACCTGGAGGGAAGTGTTCACCACCAGAACTTTAGCATTTAAGAGTAGGATAGAGAGAGGTTTGATGATAGAGAGAGATGGAGAAACAGTGCAGAAGACTAGTAAAGCACCAGCGCCACCTAGTGTTCACCACCAGAACTTTAGCAACATTGTTCACCACCAGAACGTTAGCAAAGCACCAGCGCCACCTAGTGTTCACCACCAGAACTTTAGCAACACTGTAGAAGCAAAGCACCAGCGCCACCTAGTGTTCACCTACCAGAACTTTAGCAACACTGTAGAAGCAAAGCACCAGCGCCACCTAGTGTTCACCACCAGAACTTTAGCAACACTGTAGAAGCAAAGCACCAGCACCACCTAGTGTTCACCACCAGAACTTTAGCAACACTGTAGAAGCAAAGCACCAGCGCCACCTAGTGTTCACCACCAGAACTTTAGCAACACTGTAGAAGCAAAGCACCAGCGCCACCTAGTGTTCACCACCAGAACATTAGCAACACTGTAGAAGCAAAGCGCCAGCGCCACCTAGTGTTCACCACCAGAACGTTAGCAACACTGTAGAATTAAAGCACCAGCGCCACCTAGTGTTCACCACCAGAGCTTTAGTTTTGTAAGTACTTTTGAACCATTTAGAACCATGATTGCCCAGGCCTAGTAACCAGCCTGCAAATGTGGTAGTAAGCATCTTCCCTAGACCCTTCCTCTGATTGAGGAAGGGGAGACGTCCTCATTACCAGTCCTCCTTTTTACCCTTCCAACTCTTCTCAGATGAGCTGGTGTGCATTAGAAAAACTGCCTCAACCTTTCTTTGTCAGTATTTATCCCTGAAAGCTATTTGCACGAGCCACAGAATTCATTGGCAATAGTATACAGTAGTGATACAAAATATTTTCTCCCTGCCAGAACAAACCTTTTCTATTATGAATGGTATTTGCAATGGCAGAAAGAATATCCCTATCTACAAACTGCTTACTGTGTAGAGACAGCCGGCACTGGGATAAAACAGCCTCTGTGGAAGCCATGTGCTGTGCATGGGCTTCAAATTAGCTGCAACAACTGACTCAGAAACTAGAAGGATAGGAATGTTACAGGTGGTTAACAGTAGTATTTTGCTTATTGTTATCAGTGTACCAGATTCTGCTCAGAGACCTGCAATAAGGGAATGTTCCTTTGAAGAGGTCATCCTGTAAAGACAGCGGATCAATAAATATTACTTGATTATACCATGAGTCTTGCAATGATGCCATATGAGTGGGAAATAGCACATGACAGCAGTTTCCATTCTAAATCTGGTCCCTAACATCATTGCAAAATTAGAAAAAAAATTCTTGAAAGGTGGTTTTCTATTTGTTTTCATTAGTGTCTGTGTTTTGTAGCATAATGAATGATGAAACGAAATTGTACAGAGATGCATAAATGTTCCATTTTAAAGGAATGCAAAGTATCTGGGTGTCATAGAGTTCATTAACATGGGACAAGAGATCCCTCTTAGTTTTTATATTTATGTACTAGCTGAGGACCCGGCGGTGCCCGGGTTATTTGAGGAAGGCATTGTGTGCCAAGGTTGGTTCCTATTAGATATTTATGTGGCTTGCAGTGGTCTCAGGAACTTAGTGAAGGTACTGCGAGTCCCATTGGGTATGGTCCACCCCCGTTCTCCAAACAGCACCAGGATGTAGAGTGGGTCATGGGGGCTGTGTGTGTCACATTTGGTCTTGATCATTCTGTGGATGAGGGTTGCAGTGGTCTCAGGAAGTGAGGGAAGGTACTGGAAGTCCCATCATCCATGGTCCACCGTTCTCCAAACTGCACCAGGATGTAGAATGGGTCATGGGGGCTCTGTGTGTCAAGTGTGGTCTAGATCAGACATTAGATGAGGGTGACAGCGGTCTCAGAAGGTGAGTGAAGGTACTTCAACTCTCATCATCCATGGTCCGTCCCACTCAAAACTGCACCAGGATGTAGAGTGTGCCACGTTTGGGCCTGGTCTCTGATTTGTAGGGGCTGCAATGTTCTGTGGGAAATGAATTGGGTGAAGGTACTGCAAATCCCATCATTTGTGAGCCATCCTGCCATAAACTGCAGCGGGTTTGTAAAGTGGGCCATTGGGCCTCTGTGTGCCAAGTTTGGTCCTGATTCGTCATTGGTGTGGGCCATAGTGCTCTAAGGAAGTGAATTAAAGTACTGCAAATCCCATCATCCATGGTCCATCCTCCCTCAAACTGCACCAGGATGTAGGGTGCATCTTGGGGGGTGTGTGTGCCAAGTTTGGTCTTGTTCTGTCATTGTTGGGGGCCTAGTCAGGAAAATCAAGTTGAGGAAGCCTAACAATATCCCAGGAGCTGAGGCCTAGTCAGGAAAATCAAGTTAAGGAAGCCTTGCTGTCAATTGTGGGCCTGGTCTGTGATTTATAGGGGCTGCAGTGTTGTTTGGGAAGTGAATGATGTGAAGGTACTGCAAATCCCATCATTCGTGGCCCCTCCTGCCCCAAACCACACCAGATAGTGAAGTGGGCCATTGGTCCCCTGTTAGCCAAGTGTGTTCCTGATCCGTCATTGCTGTGGGCCGCAGTGGCTGACTGCCGGAGGCCTTTCCTTTTCCCTCTGAGTCACTTTAGAATGTTGGAATGTGATTGGCCAATCGGAGGCAGTTATGCAAATATCATTTCAGTGGCAACCAATCCCCTCTGTCTGGGGCCGTAGAATGTTGGAGTTCTGAGGCTGGCCAATCAGAGCCCTTTATGCAAATAATTCCACAGTGTCAGCCAATCGAAACGCTGGCACATATTCCTCCCGTCACACCACCGCACCACCGCCCCGCAAACATTGACTTTTATTATATACATAGATAGATTTATTTAGCACATTTGTATACCGCTCCCTCTCAGCCCGTAGGCGACTCGGGGCGGTTTACAACAACATCATAAAAGCAACATTTAGTACAAATTAAAAACATCAACACATTGATTAAAATCATAACAATAATAAAACGTCAGTACGTCTCCCAGATTAAAACATAGTCCGATCTCATAGTCAATCATTCCAAATCCGATGTCACACTGCCGATTCAAACGCCTGCTCAAATAGCCAAGTTTTAAGTTTTTTCTGAGAGGCCAAAAGAGAGGGGGCTGATATAATGTCCCTGGGAAGGGCGTTCCATAGCCGAGGGGCCACTGCTGAGAAGGCCCGGTACCTCGTCCCCACCAAACGCATTTGTGACGTAGACGGAGTCGAGAGCAGGGCCTCCCCAGACAATCTTAACGTCCTATATTTCTACTTGCTTTTAGTACAATTTAGGCATAAAACATGCTTCTAATTTTGGCTGAAAATGATGTCATTACTTTTAGAATGCAGTTTTCCTAACTTTCAGAGAAATTACAGCATATCTTAAAATTATATCAATATTTCTCCTGATAGAAACCAGAGACAATTCAGTAAAACCAATTCAAACTCGGACCTGTTAAGGAAACTTAGCATTGATTAACTGTTTAACAGCAAGAACTATGAAAGCAAGTGGTTTTGAGTTTTACATTCATATATTTTAATTACTTATTCGAGTTATTCACATCACTGATAAAGTAGTCTTCAGGATATGTTGTTTAGGCATGAGAAAAAAGTTATGAAAATTAAATGAATCGGAAGGGATTCGTAAGAAATGCTACTTTTGAGTATTTCCGCATCTGGAACGCCAACCAGGAAGTGGACTTTGTTTATAGAACTTCGGGGGCCAGGATTTTCTTAAGTATCGTAATTAGGTCGTAAGGGGGGGGGGGCACCCTCCTTCTCTCTCACCACCCTCCCGCCTCCCTTGCCAATAAGTATTGGCAAGGCAAGCCCTAAACTCGCTCCTTCTTTCGGCTGGAAGCCTGGAAAAATGTAAACAGAGAGGTTTACTCAGAAGTAAATCTGCAAAGGAAGTAAACAGAGAGGTTTACTCAAGAGTAAATCCGCAAAGGAGGGCACTTTGGATGAAGTGCCCTCCTTTGTGGATTTACTCTTGAGTAAACCTCTCTGTTTACATTTTTCCAGGCTTCCAGCCAAACGGGGCCCTCCCTGCCCCTCCTGCCTGCCAGGATCTAAAGCATCAAAGAGTATTGGGGTAGTTGCACACAACACGTGAGAAACCAACCTAATGTATAATAGAATGAATGCTAACTTATAGAGTAAGTGCCTAAATATTATAAGTAATCCAACTGGTCATATACCTACATTCCATGCACATGCAATAATACAGCAGTAATAACAATGGGTATAAGAAGAGGTAGGGGTTAACAACATAAAATTCAAACCAAAGTATTCTGACTGTGATCCCTCCTGAAGCGGTGCAAACTGCAAACGGCTCTTCTCTATGAGCCCGGGAGGCAGCCTCTCCCGGGAAAAGCCCGGGCACAGCATTTGCTGCCTGCGTGCACATACATATTCTTGGGGGAGGATTTGCTGCAGAATCCCGGGCTCATAGGGAAGAGCCCGTTTGCACCGCTTGAGGAGGGACCAGAGTCAGAATACTTCGGTTTGAATTTTACCTCTTCTTATACCCATTGTTATTACTGCTGTATTATTGCATGTGCATGGAATGTAGGTATATGACCAGTTGGATTACTTATAATATTTAGGCACTTACTCTATAAGTTAGCATTCATTCTATTATATATTAGGTTGGTGCCAAGCCTTGATGTGCTTTAGATCCTGGCAGGGCAGGGGGAGTGGACGGCTCTCCCTGCCCCTCCTGCCTGCCAGGATCTAAAGCCTTGAAGAGGCTTCATGAGGGGCCAACTTCAGCCCTCCAGGTGTTTTGGACTTCAACTCCCACCATTCCTCACAGCCTCAGGCCTCTTCCTTTTCCTCTCAGCCTCAGGCCTCTTCCTTTTCCTCTCAGCCTGGGCAAACTTGGGCCCTCGCTCCCTCAGGATCGGGGTCAGGATCAGCAAGGAGCGAGGGGGGGGCTCCTCCTTTTTTTGCTGCTTCCAAGAATAGAATACCCCCTCCCTCCCTCCTTCCCTCCCTCCTTCCTATTTGGAGAGTCCCATCTAGAATTCAGTGTGATTTATCAGTTTGTTTTGGCCTACAACTCCCAGAAATCCCAGCCAGTTTACCAGCTGTTAGGATTTCTGGGAGTTGTAGGCCAAACCATCTGAATGCGCATGCGCTGGCATACGAACTACTAACGAATTTCGTTAGTAATTACGTTACATTTTAGAAATTTTTGGAAATTTTTTTGTAAGTCTTTCTATTACTAATAACCCCCTTAGATTTTCGAACCCCTATTTTTGGGTTCTAAACCATGCCTAATGTTGTTAGTGTATCTTAGCTCATTATTATTCACAAGGCTATGCATAGTTTCTATCCAAGGGATCTCTGGCATTACTTCGCAAACAAAGATTCTTAGGAAGGACTCATCCCACGCTTTCTACAAGCGTGTTGATGACTAAGGAGGTTGGATGTGTCCTTCGAGCCTGTGCAATGGACCTTTCTGGTGGAGCGCAGCGTGCACAGAACTGGCCTCACCCTTTAAACCAAAGGTTCGTCTGCCGGGGCCTAGCAAGCTTGGACGGTGGCAGCGAGGTCCTCAGCTGGTAGGTTTGGTTTGAGTTTCCTTCTCTAGATGGTTGACCTTACAGGGTTAGACGAGCACCATCTGCCCGGGTTTGAAATGAGAGTTTGCCTTCACTTAGGATGGTTGCCAAAAGGCTAGAGAGCCCATCCTGCCCGTTGACACTCTTTGTCAGATCCTTCGGTTGTGACCTGTCTGGCATGGGAGGCCCTACCGGTGGCTATTATGCCACCGTCAGCATAGCTCACAACTTCATTAGGGTACGCCAGCCTCTCCCCCACGACAAGGGGGCAACCGCAAAACTACAAGCAATGGTAACAGATTACAGGCAACAGGTGTTTCTAAGATCCCATTGAAACTGGATCAATATCTCTCAAGTTTTCCATTTCTTATGGAGGAAAAGTGAATACACACATAATACAGGATGAAACAATGAAGTTGTTGCTGTTGTGTACTGTTAAGCTGGTTTCAACCTACAGTGACCCTACAAATGAGAGACATCCAAGAAACCCTGTTATTAACACCCCTACTCAGATTTTTTCAAACGCAAGTTCATGGCTTCCTTGTTTGAGTCTAGCCTGACAAATGTTGTTATTGTGTACACTCAAATCGTTTCTGATTTATGACCTTGAGGCATGGGTGGGCAATTCTTTTTTCCAAGGGGGGTTGGAAGCCGAACCTCCCTACCGCCCGGACGGCCAAGCCACAGGATCTCCATCTTTGCCGGATTCACCTTCAACCTACTGGCTCACAGTCATCCAGTAGCAGCTTCAAGGCAACGATGGAAATTATCGGGTACGGATTCGAGCCAGCCCTCCATCCTCAGAATGAGCTGAGTGTCATCAGCATATTGGTGACACTCAAGCCCAAAGTTACGTACCAGAAATTGATTCAATTGATTCAATTTCTTAATATTTGGGGGCCGGAGCGGGACGGGACGGGACGTAGGCATGTTGGAACTTGCTTCAAAAGTGCTAAACCAGGGCTGTCCAACTTCTTCGGGCCAAGGGCCGGAATTCAGGTGACTGATCACCTTGTGGGCCGGAGCGGAGGGCGTGGCCACTCGTGGGGGCGTGGCCGCAGCGGGGCGTGGCCGCTCGTGGGAGCAGGGCCGCTCCGCCCTGGCGCGCATGCCCAGCGTCCCTGCGCGGCCCGCCCCTTTTCGGCAGGGTGACGTCAGGCACCATGCCTGACGTCACCCAGCCCCTCCGACAAGGGACGGGTCGAGCAAGATACCGGGCTTGCGAGCCAGGGCGGGATTGGCGAGCCGCCCTCCGCCGTGTCCCTAGCTCTTGCAGCGGCCACGCCTAAAGGAAGGTAAGCTCCCAGGCTTACCTTCCTTCAGGCGCGGCCGCTGCAAGAGCTAGGGAGACGGGGAGGGCGGCTCGCCGATCCGCCCTGGCGCGCAAGCCCGCAGCCGGCCCCCTGCGCGAGCGAGGAACAGGCGGGGAAGTCCCACCCCTAGGGCATCTGACGTGGCTTCCTCCGCCTCCTCCTCACTCGCAGCCAGCCCGGCCCCCTCGCGCCGCCCCCAAGACGAAATTTTTTGGAAATTTTCTTTTCCAATTTTTTTTTACAAAATAAAAACTGATGTCTTGCAGGGGGTTAGGGGGCCGTAGGGAAGGGGCTCGGGGGCCGTGTATGCCCCCCCCCCTGGGCCGCCAGTTGGACAGCCCTGTGCTAAACATCCAAACTAGATCGAAATCAAGGTTATTTCCGCATCAAATGCATGAGTCTAAAAGGTATGCCTAACTAAAAGGATGTGATGTGAAAGTTCTGCTATGCATACTTAAAATAATTTTAAAATTGTTTGCACCTTTGTTATTGGGAACATCAATTCACTAAGTAACCATAACCATTTCTTACTCGGATCCCTTTTCTTCCCATTGCCTTTCTTCCAAATACACAATGTTTTCCCTCAAAATTAATTAAGATGAATGACAGGTGTGAGTATTGTTCTAGTTTTAAAATGTTTAAAAAAATATTTTAATGAGTTCAAAAACCATACTAACACACAAAGCAGAAATCTATTAAGCACAAAGCTCATCTATGCACTAGATACTGTTTACTGTTTGTAAGCATTAACCTTAATTGCAACTCTGTGACATTGAAGACTTGCAAGAAAACAAATCTATTTTTGTATTAGCCTATTAGTCATTTCAGCGCTCCAGCTGCTAATTAATCAAATGACTGAATCTTAACCATACAAAAACAAATTATGACAAAAGTCTTGCATGTTGAAATGTGAAATGATGGCTTATTTTCACTGCATTTTGTCACTCACACTCCAGATTAATAGCTCTCTGATCTTGTGACAGGCCATGTTCGCGATCACAGGCAATCACAGCCATTTAGACAGAGTCGGCTTAATGACACCGCATTATCTCCTTATGACAAACCTGTTAAGATGTGTCAGCACCTCACTTACATCTATAATGTAAGTGTTGAATGGGTCGGTGTCTCTTCACTGTAAAATAAGAAAGACATAGTCAGTCTTCACTAAAATGCATTCTCGCCATCTACTGTGAGCCAGTAGGTTGAAGGTGAATCCGGCAAAGACGGAGATCCTGTGGCTCGATCGCTCGGGCGGCAGGGATGTTCAGCTTCCGACCCTGGACGGCGTGACCTTACGTCCGTCATCTTCTGTTAAGAGCCTCGGGGTAACCCTGGACCTTTTGCTGTCGATGGAGGCACATGTCTCCACCGTTGGCATTTTTCCATCTTCGCCAAGCAAGGAAGCTGGCCCCCTATCTGTCCTGCCGCAACCTAGCCACAGTGGTCCAAGCCACGGTCATTTCAAGGCTAGACTACTGTAACGCTCTGTACATTGACCTTCCTCTGTTGGTGATCCGGAGACTCAAGCTGGTGCAGAACGCTGCAGCCCGGCTCCTTACGGGGAGCGCTCACATCTCGCCCATCCTGCGCGAACTGCACTGGCTACCGGTGGAATGCCGGATCACCTTCAAAGTGTTAGTTCTGACTTTTAAGGCCTTACATGGTCTGGGGCCAGTGTACCTGCGGGACCACCTCATCCTGTACTATCCCGCCAGATCGTTGCGCTCGGAGGAACAGAACCTCCTGGCCATTCCCTCCCTCAAAACATATCGCTTGACAGCAACCCGTTGGCGGGCCTTCTCAATAGTGGCTCCAACACTTTGGAACTCGTTGCCCGCCGACCTTCACACTATGCAGGGCATTCTCCCATTTCGGGAAGCATGTAAGACCCTGCTATTCCGGCAGGCTTTCGGAGCTGGATGAACTGCAGTCCTTGTTGCATGTCGCCACTTGCACTCAATTGTTTTTATCCTGTGCCACACTGTGTCTAGTATGTGGCTTAGTGTGCTTTTTAGATATGTTTTTATTGTGGTTTTACTCTTGTTGCATGATTGTTTTATAGTATGCTGTTAGCCGCCCCGAGCCTTTGGGGAAGGGCGGTAAACAAGTACGAATTAATTAATAAATAATAATAAATCTATAATATCAGTATCTACATAGGCTAAAATATTTACACATGGATTTTTCTCCTCCTCCTAACTGATACTGACAGCAATTGACATAGACACCTTCCAGTGCATTAATGTGGCACAGGTTAGTAGATGTCAAATCAAGATTCTTGTTTTAGCAGAGGCAACTTTGGTTTCCTTGGGAGTCGTCTTATAGCCCCAGTGGTCTAGTACGCCGGTACTTACGGTAGTTGAACCTATATTCAGGGAAAAGTTGCTTCAAAATTTGGAAGAAAAACGTATGTTTTCTTAATATCAAAATTAAGGATATCAGTATTTTAATGCTGAAAGTAAGTTACTAATTTTCCAAACTGATCATCTATCTATCTATCTATTACAAATAATAAAAGTCAGTGTTTGTGGGTGGTGGTGCGGCCGAGCGACCAAGCGGAGGGAGGAATATGTGCAAGCGTTTCGATTGGCTGCCACTGTGGGATTATTTGCATAACGAGCTCTGATTGGCCAGCCTCAAAACTCCAACATTCTACGGCCCCAGACAGAGGGGATTGGTTGCCACTGAAATGGTATTTGCATAACGTACTCCGATAGGCCAACCACATTCCACCATTCCAAGTTGACTCAGAGGGAAAAGGAAATGCCTCAGGCAGTCACCAACTGCGGCCCACAGCAATGACGGATCACGACCAAACTTGGCAAACAGGGGCCCAATGGCCCACTTCACAATCTGGTGTGGTTTAGGGCAGGATGGCCCACGAATAATGGGATATGAAGTACCTTCACCTCATTCATTTCCAAAAAAAACACTGAAGCCCCTATACATCACAGATCAGGCCCAAAATTGACAACAAGGCATCCTTAACTTGATTTTCCTGACTAGGCCTCAGCACATGGGATATTGTTAGGCTCCCTCAATTTGATTTCCCTGACTAGGCCCCCGGGACTCGCAGTACCTTCACTGAGTTCCTGAGACCACTGCAAGCCACATAAACATCTAATAGGAACCAACCTTGGCATACAATGCCTTCCTCAAATAACCCGGGCATTGCCGGGTCCTCAGCTAGTGACACATAAAAGGCACTTGTAGGGGGGAAGGGGGATGCTGATGTTTTTGCCTTTGAGAACATTTAAGATAGTAGCCAGACTGATTGCCAATTACTTTAGCACCTTATATCTATTTTCTGATGGGTACAGAGCTAGGGTGCTAAATTGATTGCATGGATCTTTTAAATCAATGACTATAGCCATATTTTACTGACTCTATTTAATAGAGGTTTCTTTTGTTAATTTTACATCTCTGGTTTTATGAGAATGTCTTATTGAACTTGCATGTTTTTTTATTATTGTTATGGTTTTAATTTATTTGCTAATGTTTTAAATTGTTTTAAATGCTGTTTGTATGATGCTATTGGCATTCGATTTGTTGCGTTGTGAATCGCCTTCGAGCTGAGAGGTAGCAGTATACAAATGTGCTAAATAAATAAAAATAAATATGTTTATATATTGCATTTGATGCGTTGTATGGCACCGCTGTGTGCTATTTTGTAAGCCGCCTGAGTCCCTACGGGAGATGGTGGCAGGGTATAAATATATTATTTTATTTATTTATTTATTTATTTATTTGGATTTATCCGTCGCTACTCCCATCCTGCTCGGGGCGACTCACAGCAATAAAACACAGTTAAAACGGCATATACCTGTATAAAACACATTAAAAGATCATAAAAAAACAATACAATAACCCAATACACATGGTAGCAGATATCAGAGGGCCTGCAAATGTTCAATAACAGAGGGCCTGCAGTAAAAGGCCAAACGCCTGTTGGAATAGCAAAGTCTTGCAGGCCTTCCGGAAAGCCAGCAAGCTAGGAAGAGCGCAAACTTCCGGAGGAAGCGCATTCCAGTGTGTTGGAGCGATAATGCGGAATGCTCTCCTCCGTGTTGAAGTCAAATGAAAGATCTTGCAGCTTGTGGTCACAGGGAGGTTATGTGACTCTGAGCACAGTGGTCTGGAGGGACAATATAGGGAGAGGCAGTCCCTTAGGTACACTGGCCCCAGACCATTCAAGGCCTTGAAGGTCAATACCAGCACCTTGAAGGTAATCCGGAATTCCACTGGAAGCCAGTGCATTTCGAGCAAGATAGGAGTAATATGGCAGCATGTTGGAACGCCTGCCAGCAGCCGAGCTGCAGCGTTCTGCACCAGCTTGAGCTTCCGGATCACCGACAAAGGAAGGCCAATGTAAAGAGCGTTACAGTAGTCCAATCTTGAGATGACCGTGACTTGGACCACTGTGGCTAGGTTGTGGCGGGACAGGTAGGGGGCCAGCATCCTTGCCTGGCAGAGATGAAAGAACGCTACTCTACTGACGATGGAGATGTGCACCTCCATCGACAGTTGAGAGTCTAGAGTGACACCAAGACTCTAACAGATGACGACGGACATAGTGTCGCACTGTCCAGGGTTGGAAGCTGAATCCCACCAGTACGGTCTCTCAGTTAGTGAGCTGGCAAAGCTAGACCACCCCACAAGGAAGACAAAAATAAACAAGACAATATTAGAAGTCACTACACTTACAGACCTCCAGGCTGCCTGTGACTCCCCGTGTGCCCCCCTATACTACAGCCGTAGACCAGTGTTTCCCAACTTTTTTTGAGCCACGGCACACTTTTAACATTAAAAAAATTCGGGGGCACACCACCAACCAAAATGACACAAAATGACACTCTAACACAGTAAAGAACGGCTGGGGGTTGGTGGCCTGCTGGGAGCAGCTGCTGGGAGTGCCAAAGCCGGGGGAGGGGGCAGAGCCAGGCCGCGCCATGCCCCTCCCCCTCCCCCAGCTTCAGCTCTCCTACAGGCAGCGCCATGCCCTGCCCCCTCCCCCCAGACAGAGGAGGAGCATGAGTGGTGTACGGGCTTCAGTGGCGGGGCTCCTCCTCCACGGCTTCAGCGAGCAAGGGGCGAGAGTCATGGTGGGAGTCATAGCGGATTGGAGGCTGGCTGGGAAATGGCCGAAGGAGGCGGCGCCCGGTCCCTTCTTCTTTTTCTTCGCCACTGCCGGCCCTTCCTCCTCCTCCCCCAAGCAGCAGGAGTTCGGCAGGAGGAGGAGGAAGGGCCGGGCAGAGAGCTTTTCTCGCGGCACAGCAGGAGGTCCGTCACGGCACACTAGTGTGCCACGGCACACTGGTTGAGAAAGACTGCCTTAGACAACCCACTGGCTACCCAGACTACCTTGACAGCCTGACCTTTGTCCAGCTCCGACGAGCCTTCACAGAGCTCAGACTAAATATGTTTGATTCAGCTGAAAGGGACAGGAGGCTTAAAAAAGTCCCCAAAATTGAACGAAGATGTATTGCTGGTTGCCCCTACCCAGAGGACCTGGTACATTACTTAATGTGCTGCCCCCTACACAAAGATCCTAGGGAGCGCTTTATCTTACCTTTACTGGACAACAAAATCTTTCTGAATCCTCAGGAGATAGTACTCTACCTCCTTATGGATACAGATAAATATACGACCTGGCGCGTAGCCCTGTTTGCCCTTGCGGCTAAGAAGATTAGGAGGAGGCACATAGCGGAGATGGCTGTCCTGGTTTAAGAAGGTTTAAATGTGACTCATGGTGTATAAGTAACTGGTAACCTTTTATTGTCTACTATGCAAATTCCATATGTATTGTTTTGTGTGTGCGCTCTTTTTTATTTTGGACTTGCAACGGCCTTTGGCCAAAAGCAATAAACTTTATTCAAGTATATTATTCAAGAATCCCACCCGTACCCGGACAGCCCAGCCACAGTATCTCAGTCTTAGCCGGATTCACCTTCAACCGACTGGCTCTCAGCCATCCAGTAACGGCTTCAAGGCAGCGATGGAAATTATCGGGTACGGATTCGGGTCGGCCCTCCATCCCCAGAATGAGCTGGGTGTATTTCTGCACAGAACCAGAGCAACAATGTTGGAGAAAATATTGTTGTAGTAATTCGATTAAATGTAGAACAAAAAACCATTTCCTTTCCGTGTATTTGAGAAAATGGTTGCAGCACTTTGACTTAATGGCAAATTGCCCCTTTTGCGCTAAATAATACGAATAAAAACTATTATTGCATTTGCCAGGAATGAAATCAATGAAGAAAAGTGGTTTTGAGCACTATTAGGAAAATCCTTCTACTATACTAGAAACAGGAAACTTGGATTTAGACTCTCATTTGGTCCAGTATTTTTCCTCAGAATTATACTAATGGAAGAGTTTTTAGGAGAAGCCGATCTTATAGGTCAACAATTCTTTGGCTACAGTTCTTTGTAAGAGGATGATAATTGTACATACTTATCCTCACTGGGAGAATAAGTAAAGATAATGTACTTTGGCCTTATAGCCCAACCCCCCCCCCCCCCATTGCATTAAAAGAAAAGAGCCAAGACGAGATGCTTTTAATATAAACATACATTCTTTTATCAAATACTAGCTGAGGACCCGGCCGTGCCCGGGTTATTCGAGGAAGGCATTGTTGTCAGATTATTGCATTTTTAATAGCAATTCATGAGTCAGCACAAGATATATTTTCGCAGTTTGAGATGACCTGCAGTGTGACATGTTTGACACCAGATGGCGCTGTCTCAAGACTGCTAAATGGAACCTTAGGAATGTCAGTTACAAAGTGACAGTTGGGATTTGTCAGTTGGGATTTAATATCTGTGAGGAAAGGATGTTTAGAAAGGTAGCTGCGATGGCTGTTGTTTTTCGATGTTTTGCCAGTTATTGTTAAATACAATTCAATACAAAGTTATATATTTACCTTGTGAATTGAATGAGAGTTTCATTATTCACTCGAACAGAGACTGGAGTTTTTGGGCCGATGGGGAATTAAACTTCTATATTTCTGTTGCCTATCCGCTGTGACATAAATACTCAACGCCGGAGAATTGTGTGCCAAGGTTGGTTCCTATTAGATGTTTATGTGGCTTGCAGTGGTCTCGGGAACTTAGTGAAGGTACTGCGAGTCCCATTGGCCATGGTCCATCCCCCTCCAAACAGCACCAGGATGTAGAGTGGGTCATGGGGCCTCTGTGTGTCACATTTGGTCTTGATCATTCTTTGGATGAGGGTTGCAGCAGTCTCTGGAAGTGAGGGAAGGTACTGGAAGTCCCATCATCCATGGTCCCCCATTCTCCAAACTGCACCAGGATGTAGAGTGGTTCATGGGGGCTCTGAGTGCCAAGTGTGATATTGATCAGTCATTGGATGAGAGTCTCAGAAAGTGGTCTCAGAAAGTGAAGGTACTTCAACTCCCATCATCCGTGGTCCATCCCACTCAAAACTGCACCAGGATGTAGCATGGATCATGGGTACTCTGTGTGCCAAGTTTGGGCCTGGTCTCTGATTTGTAGGGGCTGCAATGTTCTGTGGGGAATGAATTGGGTGAAGGTACTGCAAATCCCATCATTTGTGAGCCATCCTGCCGTAAACCGCAGCAGGTTTGTAAAGTGGGCCATTGGGCCTCTGTGCCAAGTTTGGTGTGGGCCACAGTGCTCTAAGGAAGTGAATTAAAGTACTGCAAGTCCCATCATCCATGGTCCATCCTGCCTCAAACTGCACCAGGATGTAGGGTGCACCTTGGGAGGTCTGTGTGCCAAGTTTGGTTTTGTTCTGTCATTGTTTGGGGCGTAGTCAGGAAAATCAAGTTGAGGAAGCCTAACAATATCCCAGGAGCTGAGGCCTAGTCAGGAAAATCAAGTTAAGGAAGCCTTGCTGTCAATTGTGGGCCTGGTCTGTGATTTATAGGGGCTACAGTGTTGTTTGGGAAGTGAATGATGTGAAGGTACTGCAAATCCCATCATTCGTGGCCCCTCCTGCCCCAAACCACACCAGATAGTGAAGTGGGCCATTGGTCCCCTGTTAGCCAAGTTTGATCCTGATCCGTCATTGCTGTGGGCCACAGTGGCTGACTGCCTGAGGCCTTTCCTTTTCCCTCATAGTCTGTGATTTGTAGGGGTTCCTCTGTTTTTTGTGTTTTGTGTGAAGGTACTGAACATTCCATTTCCAACAGAAAAAACTGTCAACTGGCTAACTTCAACTGCAGCTATTTATGTCTGCCTCAGGCCCTTTCCTTTCCTCTCTGTGCTGCCTAGGAGTGTTGGAATGTTGGGTGGCTGGCCAATCGGAGTCATTTATGCAAATAATCCCAAAGGGGCGACCAATCGAAAAGCTGGCACATATTCCTCCCACCGCTCACTCAGCCACACCACCGCAAACACTGACTTTTATTATATGTATAGATAGATAGATATATTGTAAGAGCCACTCATAAAATTCAAATAGGCACTGTTGTCTCCTAAAGTTTTGATATTTAGCAGCTGGTTGATCTTTTGTATTTTATGTAGTGCTGGTGAAAATATTCCACTTCCATCCCAGGATTATTTCTCCTTTTTATCCCACCTCTTCTTTTTGCTCCATGTTTACCCCACCCACGTCCTTCCTTTTTACTCTACTCCAGGGCTCATTTAGTTTGTGCTTGTCTTGCTTAAAATAACTAATTCCACCCACTCCTGCACAATTATTTTAAATTTGGGATATTCACTTCAGTAGAGTATAGATCATAAGACATTTGTATAGAGTTGATAGCACGAGGTTTTCACCTCTCCGATCAGACCTTTTGTAGATCTTGTCTGCATGCTCAACTTCCTAAAATACCAACAGTCTACTGTCGCTCATCTAAGTTCACGCATCTCCATGACCCTCTTCAGAAATATGTGAGTTACCGCAGAGTAATTCAGGGTTTCTGTGGTGTGTCAGCCTGGTGTCCATGTGCATGCTAGGGATGATGGGGCTGATGATGAAAATGCTGTTAATGTAAATGCTGATTATGAGAACTCTGAACTGCAAAGTGAACTTTCAGGTGAGGCTTGCTTTCCTGAGAATAGGCCAATTCCCAGGGCTGTATTAGATGGGAATTCTTGTGTTCAGGAGTCTGAAGTGTCAGATTATTGCATTTTGAATAGCAATTCATGAGTCAGCACAAGATATATTTTCGCAGTTTGAGATGACCTGCAGTGTGACATGTTTGACACCAGATGGCGCTGTCTCAAGACTGCTAAATGGAACCTTGAGGAATGTCAGTTACAAAGTGACAGTTGGGATTTGTCAGTTGGGATTTAATATCTGTGAGGAAAGGATGTTTAGAAAGGTAGCTGTGATGGCTGTTGTTTTTTTTGATGTTTTGCCAGTTATTGTTAAATACAATTCAATACAAAGTTATATATTTACCTTGTGAATTGAATGAGAGTTTCATTATTCACTCGAACAGAGACTGGAGTTTTTGGGCCGATGGGGAATTAAACTTCTATATTTCTGTTGCCTATCCGCTGTGACATAAATACTCAACGCTGAAGGCCTTCAGACTGATAACGTAACACCTGGGAATTTTAACGAGCTTACATTCAATCGTAGGGATAACATTTGTGAATCTAGGCAGGCTGCCAGTCTACGGCGCAGTGGCCGTTTGGGAAATCAAAATTGAGTTGTCCTCATTAGAGCTTGCTTGGTAAATTGTCTTTTAGATTCCAGGCTTCGTTTAGAAAGCCATGCCGGATCTTGTCTTGACTCCAAGCTCCTGATTTTTTGCCTAGGCCTTGTGCACGTTTTGCTCCATAGCTGCCTTGTATTACTCGTGGGATTTTCATCAAGCATTATACCTTGCCTTTGGATTTTGGAATTATATCTTTGCTTTGAATTTTGGGAGTGTTAGAGCTGTGTATTTTACCTTGGACATATTCTACTATTGATCTTCTTTTAACCCTTTCGTTGGCCACTATATTTGTTTTCAATAAAAGCCTATTATTCCGAGACTGTTGTGTGTGTGACTAGGGGGGTGCTCCGCGTCTGAGGTGCAACAGCTTCGTTATATCTCTGTGGGCTCTTTAGGATCCCAGTTTTGTAGTGAACCAGTTCAAGCATTAAATATAAAGATTGAAAAATTGTTCTTCTTGCACTTCTTGTTTCCAAGCAACTGTATTGCTATGCCTGATTGTCGGTTCTCACCTATAGTAAGATCTATGACCCATATGTCATGTTTTTGATTTAAAACTGTTTATTGTTCCTCTATGTCATTAAGATAAAGTAGAATATAAATGTAAGTAAATACATGCATTCATCATGCGGTTGAAAATTGATTTAGAGGTTAAATTAATTAATATTCATCAAAATTAATCATTTCATGTTAATTTCTTATGTGATACTTTTGAGAGGTAGTTCCACTCTAAGTTCAGTATAGACAGCGCAAAAGTAAAAGTGCATACATTTGCGTGGTCCAAACCATCGCATAGGCTGAATCTCTTAGGCCAGATCTACACTGCTCTATATCCCAGGATCTGATCCCAGATTATCTGCTTTGGACTGGACTATATGAGTCTACACTGCCAGATAATCTGGGATCACATCTTGGGCTATAGGGCAGTTTAGATCCAGCCTTAGCCATACTTAACCTGGGAATGTGCCCCTTTTAACTAAATGTAAGTTATTTGAGAATAAATAGGCTGTTGCACTCAGGGGCGGATTAACGCACTCGGTGGAGTAGGTGCCCGCCGAGAGTGCCAGATCCGAGGGTGCACCGGGGGGGGCAAAATAATTTTCGCCTACCATTTAAAATTATCTTGGGCTGCCTCTGGTTGCACTACTACAAACAATAAACTGTTTTGATGAAAGCTTTTTGATAACCTGTGGGGCTGCAGGAAGGATTGTTTGGAATTATTGAAATGCAGGACGGTGGAAGAATAGGTTCTTGCTAGATATGGTCGAAAGCAGCAAAATTGTGTCCAATGATGCAGACTCATTTCTTCTGGGAAATCATTACAGCAATGCATTTTTCTGGGCTCCAAATCATTTTTTGAGTTGAATTTAGTTTTTTGGTACATGCTGCAGCATTTAGATGTAAACGGAATGGCTGAAATTACTAAGTTCCATGACATATCCGTAAGGCACTTATGTATGCCGAGCCTTGTGCCTCTTCTCCGCAATCGATTTTAGAAGCCGTCTGAAATGTTGATGGGATTTCAGCAATCAGACTTAAGTTGCATTAAGTTGATACAAGTCTATCCTTAAGAAATATGAAGTTACGTCCAGTTTTTATTTATTTATTTATTTATTTATTTCGATTTGTATACCGTCCTTTCCACATTGGCTCAGAACGGTTTCAGTATATCGAACTATAAGCAAAGAAGCATAAAACAGTATACATATCAGACAATTTAAACAATATTCCGCTATAACCATGAGAGTCTAAATGCCTGCCGGAACAGCACCGTTTTGCAAGCTTTCCGGAAAACCGGTAGCTTGCTAATTTCCCGTACTTTAGATAATAAAGTTGTCCCACAGGTATGGTGCTGCCACAGAGAAGGCTCTCTGCCTGGTTGACGACAAGTGGATAGTTCGCAGGGAGGGGATCTGCAAGAGGTTAAGGCCCTCCGATCGAAGAGGTCTCTGGGGAACATATGGGAGTAGACGGTCCCTCAAGTACACCAGCCCCAGACCATACAAGGCCTTAAAAGTCAAAACCAACACTTTGAAGGTGATCCATGAGTACTCGCAGTTTGAGATGAAGTGTGTTGGCAACCAGTGCAGACGCTGCAGGGTTGGGGTGACATGGGCCCTGGCAGGCACTCCAGCCAAGAGTCTCGCTGCTGCGTTCAGCACCAATTTGAGCTTCCAGATGACCGGCAAAGGAAGACCAATGTAAAGGGCGTTACAGTAGTCTAACCTTGAGATGACCGTCGCTTGGATTACCGTGGCTAGGTCACTACCGGAGAGATAGGCCGCCAGCCGCCTAGCCTGCCGCAGATGGTAGAAAGCAGATCTACTGACGGTGGAGACCTGAGCCTTCATCGTCAGCAATGAGTCCAACTGGACCCCCAGACTCTTCACTAAAGCCGACGGGCGTAATGCCTCGCTGTCCAGAGTAGCTCACACCCATCCAGCCGACCCAGCCACAGGATCTCCGTCTTTGATGGATTCACTCTCAACCGACTGGCTCGTAGCCAACCAGTCACGGCTTCAAGGCATTGTTGGAAACAATCAGGTACAGAGTCCGATTGGCTGTCCATCCTCAGCACCAGCTGGGTGTCATCAGCGTACCGATGACACTCCAGACCAAAACTCCGCACCAACTTGGCAAGGGGTCGCATGTAGATGTTTAATAGTAAAGGGGCGAGAATGGCTCCCTGAGGCACCCCACAACTCAAGGGGAGCCTCTGAGAAACCATACATCCCCTCTCCACTCGCTGTCCCCGGTCAAGGAGAAAAGAGGACACCCATTTCAGGGCAGTCCCCCTCACCCCCTCACTCAGGAAAGCTCTCCATTGTCTAAAATAGCACTGATTTGTGATCAACGGCAAAGATCCTCATTATTTTCAACAGTTATATTGTTTTTTTGTTTAGCTGCTTCTGGGATAGTTATTTCAAGGCATTAGCTACCTCTGAAGGAAACCCTAAGAAAGAGGTGGGACACATTTCCGTACTAAAAACTGCAGTGATTTGATTACTAAAGAGTATATAATTAAATCTAATACCCATAAATTAGGATTCCATACGTGAGAAAATGGCTTCCCCCATTAAAAAAAGAAAAAGAACGAAGGAACGGCACTAATGATGAAATCTCAGAAGGATGAGCTGCAGAGGACATCGATGCCTGAAGGTGGCGCCGTGCGCATTCAAGGCTCCTCCACAATTTCCCTTCAATGTTTTTTAAATAGGAGGATTTATTCCCTAAATTGTGCTCCCTGGCTGCAAACATCAGGCCTTTGAGCACAGACAATTTGTCCCCCAACAGATCGGCTGTTTTTTTTTGAATATTTCCAGAACTTGACACACTCCTTACACATTGTTCCCACAACTCACATGAAAGCTTCTATTATTTCTCTTCCCAGAAACTACATTGGGAACCATTTGAAAATAATCTGCATGAGCAAGGAGTCTTTCTCAAAACACTGGCAGAAGAAGATTTACAACACATTTCTTAATTCATTTATCATGTCAGGAGTGAACCAAACAGTTGTATTGTGTGTGTTTTTTTTTTTAAAAAAAACTCCCACAAAGTTTGCAAACTTGGCCTTCTATTAAATGTCCTTCGGCCAGCAGCTGGCCACTTGGAGCGCCTCTGGTGTGGCTAGAAGAAGGTCCTCCGTGGTGCACGAGGCAGGGCTCAGGTTGCATTGTAGTAGGTAGTCTGCAGGGGCGGTCTAAGGTAATTTTAAATGGTAGGCGAACATTATTTTGGTGCCCCCCCCAAAAAAACATTATTTTGCCGCCCCCCATGTAAAACAAATATACAATTATAATATCACAATACCATTAGTAGTAGTATATTGTATCAATGTATATACAATATATTATACCATACTCATGCTATATTATATCATAATTATACTACATTACAATATAATTATATTATAATATATTGACATGATAATATAATGTAACATTCTATTATATTATTATTATAAAATAGTAAAATTATTTATTTAAATAAAATTATCCTCTACTAAATATTTCCATGACTCCTATAAAACTCAAATAACCCAAAATAAAGTAAAATAAAACATTATATATTACTATTTTGTACAATACCACTATACTGCAATATTGTTTGTAATATTACATGTAATATAAAATATATCATTATTCTATTGTTATATTGTATTTGTATTATATTGTATGGCAATATTAAGCAGAACTGTATAATAATCAACAAGAAATGCAATGTAAATGCATCAAAATCAGAATATATTACCTACCACCCGTCTCATAATTCATAGGAGTCTCCCATAAGTCCAAAATTAGGATCCCAATGTAAATGTAAATAGAAAAACAGCCAAAATGTTCAAATGAGGTCGAATACTTGGGCCCTCCCTCCCTCCCTCTAGGTGTTTTGGACTCCAACTCCCACAACACCTCACAGCCTCAGGCCCCTCAGGTCTAGGCAGAAATAGAGCCGAAGAAAGGAAGGAGGGAGAGAAGAGGTCACAGAGGAGGAGGAGGAGGAAAGCCCTTCATTCATTCCTTCCCTTACACTTCCTTTACTGATTCTTTTCTCCTTCCCTGCAAACGCGCGCGTGCGGCGGAGGCAAAGGGAGAGGGGAAGCACTCCCTGCCTGCCCGATAGGGAGTGCTTTGCTTACAGGCTTCTGCGCAAGGGAGCTACTGGGCATGCGCGGAGGTTTTCGCGCATGTGTAGTTGCTCCTGCGCTCAACTTCAGCTCCGGAACAACTGCGCCTGCGTGAAAACCTCCGCGCGTGCCCAGAAGCGACGTCGGAGCGCACAAGGCCGGGGTCAAAAAGCAGGCAGCTGCAGCACTGTCTGAGGAACATCGGCAGGGCCAGGATGGCGCCCCCTTCCCAGATGGCGCCCTAGGCGGCCGCCTACTTGGCCTATCTTGTAGGACCGCCCCTGGTAGTCTGTGATTTGTTCTTCTCCACACTCGCATGTCGTGGACTTGAAGGCGAGCCCCAGAAAGAGCCCATCTGCATCCTAATTGGTTTGACCTGCAGCAGGGAGTTCCAACATTCCTGCACATGTGGTCTGGCATCTCTAGCACCAAAGGCTAGGATTTGGCATCAAAACTCCTCCAGCCATTTCTACCTCTCTGTTTTCTTGCCTCACTTAACCTGAAACCATGGACTCTTTGTGCACGGAGTTGCATGCGGACAGGCCAACAGGGGCAAGCCCAGAGAGGCTTGGGAGACATAGTTTTCCAAGGACTTCCGTGTGTTTGGACTCTCCTCTGGCTATTAGCAAAAAGGACTTTTCTCTTATAGTTTTCCCAAGGACACAGAATGCTGGAAACGCCGCCTCCGTGCCAGCTGGTAACTCCGCCTCCGCACCTGCTCCAGGTTTGGTTGGGGGGTGGGGGGCACCAAAATAATTTTCGCCTGCCATTTAAAATTACATTGGGCTGCCTCTGTTTGCACTACTACAAACTAGGCATGGTTTAGAACCCAAAAATGGCGATTCTAAAATCAAAGGGGGGGTTTATTAGTAAAAGAAAGACTTACAAAAATTTTCCCAAAAATTTCTAAAATGTAACTTAATTACTAACGAAATTCGTTAGTAGTTCGTATGCCAGCGCATGCGCATTCCAGATGGTTTTGGCCTACAACTCCCAGAAATCCTAACAGCTGGTAAATTGGCTGGGATTTCTGGGAGTTGTAGGCCAAAACTTGAATAAATCACACTGAATTCTAGATGGGACTCTCCAAATAGGAAGGAGGGAGGGAGGGAGGGGGAGGGAGGGGGTATTCTATTCTTGGAAGCAGCAAAAGAAAAGGAGGAGGAGCCCCCCTGGCTCCTCGCTGCCTCTCTCTCACCCCGATCCCGAGGGAGCGAGGGCCCAAGTTTGCCCAGGCTGGTCATATACCTACATTCCATGCACATGCAATAATACAGCAGTAATAACAATGGGTATAAGAAGAGGTAAAATTCAAACCGAAGTATTCTGACTGGTCCCTCCTCATGCGGTGCAAACGGGCTCTTCTCTGTGAGCCGGGAAAAGCCAGCGTTTTCTGCTTAGGTGCACACACATACATATTCTTTGGGGGATTTGCTGCAGAATCTTCTCTATGAGCCCGGATTCTGCAGCAAATCCCCCAAGAATATGTATGTGTGTGCACCCAAGCAGAAAACGCTGGCTTTTCCCGGGCTCACAGAGAAGAGCCCGTTTGCACCGCATGAGGCAGGGACCAGTCAGAATACTTCGGTTTGAATTTTACCTCTTGTTATTGTTATTACTGCTGTATTATTGCATGTGCATGGATCAATGTAGGTATGACCAGTTGGATTACTTATAATATTAGGCACTTACAGTAGCATTCATTCTATTATACATTAGGTTGGTTTCTCACCCCAATACTCTTTGATGCTTTAGATCCTGGCAGGCAGGAGAGGCAGGGAAGCCTGGAAAAAATGTAACCAGAGAGGTTTACTCAGAAGTAAATCCACAAAGGAGGGCCCTTCATCCAAAGTGCCCTCCTTTGCAGATTTACTTCTGAGTAATCCTCTCTGTTTACATTTTTTCCGGCTTCCAGCCGAAAGAAGGAGCGAATTTAGGGCTTGCCTTGCCATAATACTTATTGGCAAGGGAGGCGGGAGGGTGGTGAGAGAGAAGGAGGGTGCCCCCCCCCTTACGACCTAATAACGACACTTAAGAAATTCCTGGCCCCTGAAGTTCTATAAAGAAAGTCCACTTCCTGGTTGGCTTTCCAGGTGCGGAAATACTCAAAAGTAGCATTTCTTGCGAATTTCTTACGAATCCTTTCATTTTCATAACTTTTTTCTCATGCCTACTACAAACAATAAACTGTTTTGATGAAAGATTTTTGATAACATGTGGGGAAGGAAGGTCCGGAATTATTGAAATGCAGGACGATGGAAGAATAGGTGGGCCAGTGGATAATTTATTCCTTTCAGAAAGGCAGTTCTTGCTGGATATGGTTGAAAGCAGCACAAAGCGGGCACAAGCGCCCTGGGAGGGGAAGGGCAACCCCAAAGTGAAGCAGTTATTTAAAAATATATTAGAAAACAGTTTAAAAATATATTTTAAAACGCAGGGTATTGTAACAGACCACAAAAGGGAGGGGAGGTTCTCTTCTCTTGGGATGCCTAAAAGTGGAATGCATGGAAGTGATTAAAACCAGCAGTAACAGCAATAAGAAATTAGTAAAGCGCAGCAATTTATTTATTTATTTAAAGCATAAATGGCTGGCCAAAGAAAAAAGGTGTTACTTGGCACTGAAAAGATAACCAACTCAGCCCATGTGAATCTCTGCAGGGAAAGTTGTCTAATCAAGATGTCAATAGTGAGAAGCCCTCGCCTTCACTCACGTACCCATCTCGCTCCCACTGCTGGTAGAGTGCCAGGAAGTGCTTTGGAAATAGATCTTAACTCTCCGGCAGATTGGTGCTGGGCAAAAGGAAGAATGCAAACTCTGCAGGAAGGAAAGGAGAACAGGGAAAAAAGAAGAACGTGAGAAATTAACTTTGGAAAGGCCGTGCCCAACATGATTATTGTGGTAGTGTGAGAGGAAGACGTGTGTTCCAGTGGTATTCTACTACTAGTTGTAGCTGGCATTTTTAACTAGCAAGCTGTATATAGTAGGCCTGTTTCCGAACGGTAAAAAGCGTTTCGAAAGTTGATTCGGATGTTGGTTGTGCTCTAGTTTCGGATGTGTTTCACTTCCGATTTTTGAAGAGGGTTTTCCGAAATGGATTCGGATGTATTCCGAAATTTGGAAGTTTGCTATTGCGCAATGCGCGAAAATCAGCAGAAAGGAGAGTCAAAAACGTAGCCTTTTTAAAGCTGGCTTACCCTGATTGGCTGGTGGAAATCTGATGATTTCACACAAACCACCTGGTAGCCATCAGCCAATGTGAAAGGGCAAGGACGTGGTCTATCTATCCCAGGGGATTGGTTTCTTGCCTCCCTTTAAAGGCTCAGGGATCCAAGGACCAAACTGAACACTTTGGTTAACTCAAACTCTTTATTGTCCATTACATGAGTTAACTTCACTCAGGCACTTTGCTTAATTTCCCCAAAATAATAACTGGTTACATAGTCTTCAAAATAAGGTAGAAAAGCTCTTACTTTAAAGTTCCTTTACTGTTTTTGGTTTGCGAAGCTTTGGAAGAAGGCCTGTTTGGAAGAAGGCCTGTTTGGAAGAAGGCCTGTTTGGAAGAAGGCCTGTTTGCGAACAGTGGCAACCTGGGTCTCCATTGACAGGGATGAGTCTAGAACAATGCCCAGGCTCTTGATGGAGGTAGGTGGAGATAGGGAAGGCAGATGGTACATTACTCCTGTCGGGTTGCCCAGCCACAAGATCTCGGTCTTTGATGGATGTACTTTAAGCCTGCTAGCGCGCAACCATTTCGCCACTGCTTCTAGTCATAAGATCAAGTTATCTGGCATTTCAGAGACCCCAGGCTCCAGGCGCAGAAGTAACTGGGTGTCATCGGCGTACTGGTAGCACTCCAGCCCGAAACTCCTTATCAGATGGCCAGCGGTCGAACGTAGATGTTAAAAAGTAGGGGTGAAAGAATTGCACCCTGAGGAACTCCACACACAAAGGAGGAGCTCTCAGAAGCTTGCTCCAAATACTCCACATGTTGTTTCCGATTTCGGAGGTATGAGTCCAGCCAGGGCCATAGCCAGGATTTTGATTGGGGGGGGGGGCTGAGTTTGGTTTGGGGGGGGGGGCTGAGACTGGGTGGAAGAGGGTCTACCCTAGCAAACCTTTTGTATTGTTATCCCAATATTCACCCTGAGAATTTGGGGGGGCTGAAGCCCCCTTAGCCCTCCCCCTGGCTACATGCCTGAGTCCAGCCATTTAAGGGCCAGGCCGTGGACTCCAGACATGGCGAGACGGTGGATCAGTAGATCATAGTCCCCGTTGTCAAACGCTGCTGTGAGATCGAGGAGTACTAGCAGCGCATATCCCCCCCCCCCTGTCAAGCTAGCGGCGAAGGTCGTTAGCAATGGCGACAAGCACTGTCTCTGTCCCATGGCCAGGGTGGAAGCCAGATTGAAAGGGATCCAGGGCGGCAGTGTCATCTATAAACTGTTGTTGTTGCCCAAATGCTGCCCGCTCAATCACCTTACCCAAGAAGGGAAGGTTAGAGATTGGCCGATTGTTGGCAGGAATTGCAGGGTCTAAGCTTGTTTTTTTTTTTCAACAGAGGGCGGTCTACAGCTTCCTTTAGAGTGTCCGGGAAGACCCCTTGTTCGAAGGAGCTATTAATTATGTTCCTTAGAGGGTCTTGCAGTCCTTCCAGGCAGTTCTTAATCAGCCAAGAGGGGCACGGATCGAAAGAACTAGTGGTTGGTTTAGCAGTAGTCAAGATCTTACTAACAGCTTCTACATCTACTGGAGTGAACTGGTCAAAAATGGGCCCAGCAGATGGCCAAGGGGCTTCCAACTCACTCGAGGTGATAACTGTAGGAGGCAGTTCTTGTAGAAGACAGAGGATGTAAAAAATCTTTGAAATGACTTGGCTGAGATAGACCCATTTCAGGAGGGGTCCTGGTAATCTCTGGAATGTAAAAGTAGCTTGTTCCCCAGATCCCTGGGAAAAGGGGCGGAACAAACTCAGCTGGGCTCTACTAATGATGATTGGCAGGTGCTAAGGACCAATCAATGCAACTAAACCTTTTGCAAACTGTTCAGGCTGCAAAAACACACTTTAACAATGCAAACCTTTAAGAACTCAAGACTTTCCACTCACCGCGCCGTCACAATATTAAAAATATAATTTAAATCATAGCCAATATTTTTGTCTCATTGAGATACATTTCTGATATTGTTCAATTCATGTCATGAATTGCTAAAAGGGGAAGGGATGTAAAGCAAGTCCTAATCCAACAGATTTGTGTTTGTATCCCTGCTTTCATGCCATAGACCAGTGATTTTCAACCAGTGTGTCGTGGAACACTAGTGTGCCGTGAGAGATCATCAGGTGTGCCGTGGGAAATTAGATTCTAATCTATCTGACGTCATGTATAAAGTTTGCTACTCTGTCTCCGGAACTTCAGCGTGCGGGTCCCTGTTTCCGGGAGGGCAGACCTGTTTGGGCCCCTTCCTTCCGTTCCGCTCCGGCGGGGAGCACTTCCGGTCCAGTCCAACACAGCCCTGTTGGCACTATGCGAGGTGTGAGTCACAGAGCAGCGGAGCCCGAGCACTGAAGGCAGGCAGGCAGGCAAGCAGCCGGAGGGGCAGGTAGGCAGGCAGGCAGGGAGTGAGCCAGCTAACGAGGGAAAGGAGGGAAGGGAAGTTGTGGGAGAAATATGGGTCCCCCAAAGGCCATTCAGCCAAGCTGGAAGGCACCATCCAAGCCCACCCGACAGATGGGTATGGAGACTCTGGCTATACATTAAGGCAGGCAGCATCTTTATTAAGGGCTTGGAAGAAGGTTTAGACTAGATATGGTCAAACTTGGGCCTTCCTCCAGGTGTTTTGGACTTCAACTCCAACACCACAATTTAAAATTAAGATAATATAATTGTATATTTACGTTACATGTAATATTGCGAATAATATTGCGATATAATTGTTATAATACAATGTGGTATGTAATTGTTGTACTGTGACAATGACATAGTATGTTGTATTTGATATTATAGTATAATATAGTATGGCGTACGTATATTGTGTATACATATAATATTGATAATGTTGTAATGTAATGCAATATAATAATAATATACTATATAATTATATATTTTGTGTTCATCGAAACAGGCCCAAGTTTCACACTAAGTGAGTGTAGCAATACATTTTAAAACATAATAACTATATGTATTACTGTGCTAGAGTGTCATTTTGTGTCATTTTGGTTGGTGGTGTGCCCCAGGATTTGGTAAATGTAAAAAATGTGCCGCGGCTCAAAAAAGGTTGAAAAACACTGTCCTAGACCAGTGTTTCTCAACCAGTGTGCCGTGGCACACTAGTGTGCCGTGAGCAATCATCAGGTGTGCTGCGAGAAAAGCTCTCTGCCCCCCTTCCTCCCCCTCTCTTCCTGCCAAACTCCTGCTGCTTGGGAGAGGAGGAAGGGCCAGGCGGCGGCGGCGAAGAAAAAGAAGGGACCGGGGCACTGCCTCCTTCGGCCATTTCCCCAACCAGCCTCCAATCCACCATGACTCTCGCCCCTTGCTTGTTGAAGCTGCGCGGAGGAGCCCTGCCTACTGAAGCCCGTCCACCGCTCATGCTCCTCCTCTGTGGGAGAGCTGAAGCTAGGGGGGAGGGGGGGCATGATGCAGCCTGGCTCCGCCCCTTCCCCCCCGGCTTCAGCACTCCCGTAGCTTTGCCAGCCTTGAGGGGGCAGTGCCAAGGCAGCGGTGGCAGAGCCAGCATAATGCTGGCTTGGTACTGCCCTCTCAAAGCTGGTGAACCTGTGGGAGAACTGAAGCCGGGGTGAG
The DNA here is from genome assembly GCA_030556195.1 of Anolis apletophallus. Taxonomy (NCBI): domain Eukaryota; kingdom Metazoa; phylum Chordata; class Lepidosauria; order Squamata; family Anolidae; genus Anolis; species Anolis apletophallus. Next base: position 3,045,107 of record JARBWK010000012.1, read on the forward strand.
GGGGCAGGGCATGGTGCGGCCTGGCTCCGCCCCCTCCCCGGCTTCAGCACTCCCACAGCTTCGCCAGCCTTGTGGGGGCAGTGCCAAGGCAGCGGTGGCAGAGCCAGCACAATGCTGGCTTGGCACTGTCCCCTCAAGGCTGGATAAGCTGTGGGAGAGCTGAATCTGGGGGAAGGGGCGGGGCATGGCATGGCCTGGCTCCTCCCCCTCCCCAGCTTCGGCACTCCCCACAGATCACCATCCCCCAGCCGTTCTTTACTGTGTTAGAGTGTCATTTTGTGTCAGTTTGGTTGGTGGTGTGCCCCTGGATTTTTTTAATGTTAAAAGTGTGCCACGGCTCAAAAAAGGTTGGGAAACACTGTCCTAGACAACCAATGCTTTAAATTGAGATTGTCTTATTCTGCAGTTCCTGCTAAAACCTACACAGCAGGCTTAGAATAACATCGCTATTTTAATAGCTCAGGGGCCTGAAGATGATCCTGGTGTATGTCTGTGGATATGTGTTTTCCAGAGTACGCCCACAGGCACGTTTGCTAGAGATGACAGCATCCCTCCCTTTGGAAGGAATTTGGCATGCCTTGCAAGCAAGGCTGCTTTGCGATTTCAGATAAAAGAGGCTATTTATAACTGACAGGAAGGGAGCTCATCACATCCTGTGCTACAGGTACTTAATGGGAATCAAACAGTTCAATTAAAAAGAAGTTGCTACTCACTTTGATAAATTCCCTAAATAGCTCTCTCAGGAAACTTTTACTCCATCAAAGAAGCTTAGCATTGAAGCCCCACCCCCACCCCACCCCACCCCAAGTATTCTGACCCAAGCTATCAATAGTTTTAATGAATTTCAACTGACACAGCAACCAGGGGCAGTCTAAGGTAATTTTATATGGTAAGCAAACATTATTTTGGCACCCTCCCCAAAACATTATTTTGGCCCCCCCATGTAAAACAAATATACAATTATAATATCACAATACCATTAGTAGTATTATATTGTATCAATGTATACACAATATATTATAGTACATACTCATACTATATTATACCATAATTATATTATACTACATTACAATCTATTATATAAATGGGTTCACGTCATGTGATGTATACCTCAAACAAAGAAACCATACAACGCAGAAACACAATACTTGCCAACAGAAATAGGCCTCAAGCAAGGTACGTTTGTAGCAAAGAAACTTTCCCCCCCAAAACCTAAAAGGCCCCCAAAACAACGAATAAAAATAAAACTACATTTACCAGCATCCTCCGGGCAGCCAAAGACTCACCCAGCCTCTACATTCTGAACAACATGATTGGCTGCCAATAAGGGCGGATTTGCATAACTGCTGCACTGGCCAGCCAACATGAAAATTCCGATCCATAATAAACTGCCAAAACAGAATAAGGAAAAGGCCTGAGCCAATCCCCAACACAAACACCCAAATCACTTCCAACCGTAAATTTACACCCCCAAAAATCACAGACCACGCCCAAAATTGACAGTAAGGCTTCATTAACTAGATTTCCCTAACTAGCCCTCACTTACTGGGAAGCTGTTTACGCTCTAAATTGACAGTAAGACTTCATTAACTTGATTTCCCTAACTAGCCCTCACTTACTGGGAAGCTGTTTACGCCTAAATTGACAGTAAGACTTCATTAACTTGATTTTCCTAACTAGCCCTCACTTACTGAGAAGCTGTTTACGCTCTGAATTGACAGTAAGACTTCATTAACTTGATTCTCCCGACTAGGCCTCAGCTCATTGGACATTGTGTATGGCCTGAATTGACAGTAAGGCTTCATTAACTTGCTGTTCCTAACTAGGCCTCAGCTCATGGGACATTGTGTATGGCCTGAATTTACAGTAACCTACCTTGGCACACAGAGCCCCGACCATGCATGATGGGACTTGAAGTACCACCATGGAAAACGGGATTTGTAGTACTTCAAAACCCATCATTCCCCACAGACCACTGTTGCCCAGAACCAAGACCAATAAAGACCCAACTTGGCACACCATGCCCCCCATGACCCACACTCCATCCAACTGCAGTTTAGAGGAGGGCACACCGTGGATGATTGGACTTTCTCGCATCTCCTAAAAAGGGCACAGCAACGCGTGCCGGGTACAGCTAGTATAATTATATTATAATATATTGGCATTATAATATAATATAACATTCTATTATATTATTAGTATTATAAAATAATAAATAAAATTATTTATTTAAATAAAATTATCCTCTGATAAATATTTTCATTACTCCTATAAAACTCAAATAACCCAAAATAAAGTAAAATAAAATATTATATATTACTATTTGCCTGCGCAGTTGCACCTGTCTCTCCTTGATGCTCCCGGCCGGTGCGCGCACAGGGAGGTGGGCGGGTGTGGTAGGGTTCACACGTGATTGGGCCTGGCGAGGGAGTTCGCCTCAGCGCGTGGCGGCTACTTCCGGTGGCGGCTGTCAGGAGGCAATACGTTACCAATACCCCTTTGGCTCCACTCCCCTCTCCCTTTGTCTCCCCCTGCCTGCCCAATTGGGTCACCGTATTCGGCGGCAGGGCGGAGACAAAGGGAGTGCCCGAGGGAGTGCTTGGCTTACAGTCTTCTGCGCACAGGAGCTACTGGGCATGCGCGGGGGTTTTCGCGCATGCGGAGTTACTCCTGCGCTCAACCTCAGCTCCGGAGCAACTGCGCCTGCGCGAAAACCTCCGCGCATGCCCAGAAGCGGCGTCGGAGCGCACAAGGCCGGGACCCAAAAGCAGGCAGCCGCGGCGCTGCCTGAGGAACATTGGCAGGGCCAGGACGCTGTCTGGCGCCAGCGCCCGGCAGGCGGGGGAATTCGCCCCTTCCCAGATGGCACCCTATGCGATCGCTTCCTTGGCCTACCTGTAGGACCACCCCTGACAGAAACTCCTTGGAAAATTGCATGCTTTCAAAACACAGAGCTTCATTGAGCATTGTCAATGGATCTAGAACAGTGGTTCTCGACCTTCCTAATGCTGTGACCCCTTAATACAGTTCTCCATCTTGTGGCGACCCCATACCATAACATTATTTTCATTGCTTCTTCATAACTGTAATTTTGCTACTCTTATGAATCATCATGTAAATTTCTGATATGCAGAATATATTTCCGTTTACTGGACCAAATTTGGCACAAATACTCAATACGCCCAAATTTGAATATTGGTGGGAGTTGTAGTTACTGGGACTTATAGTTCACCTACAATCAAAGAGCATTTTGAACTCCACCAATGATGGAATTGAACCAGTCTTGGCACACAGAACTCCTATTACCAACAGAAAATACCAGAAGGGTTTGGTGGGCATGACTGTGAGTTTTGGAGTTGTAGTTCACCTACATGCAGAGGGAACTGTGGCGCTCGAATGGATCGGGACTGAACTTGGTACCAATACTCAATATGCCCAAATGTGAACACTGGCAGAGTTTGGAGAAAATAGACCTTGACATTTGAGGGGTTGTAGTTGCTGGGATTTATAGTTCACCTAAAACCAAAGGGCATTCTGTACCCCACTAATGATAGAATTGGGCCAAACTTCGCACACGGAAACCCCATGACCAACAGAAATTACTGGAGGAATTTGTGAAGAATTGACAGTGATTTAGGGGAGATATAGTTCACTTACATCCAGAGAGCACTGAGAACCCAAACAACAATGGACCAAATTTGGCACAAGTACCTGATACTCCAAAATTTGAATACTGGTGGGGTTGGGAGGGATTGATTTTGTCATTTGGGAGTTGTAGTTGCCTGCATTTATAGTTCACCTACAATCAAAGAGCACTCTGAACCCAGCCACAATGGATCTGCACCAAACTTGGCACACTACCTACATGGCCAGCACTGAATACTGGTGGGGTTGTGGGAGCTGTTTTTGAATTCTGGGAGTTGTGGTTCACCAACACTCAGAGAGCACTCTGTATCAAACTGGTGATGAAAATAGTAAACTTGCCAAAACATACCCAACATACCAAACTTTGAATACTGGTGAGATTTTAGGGGACTGACTTTAGATGTTGGAGAGCAATGTGCACCCAACTGATGGATCTGGACCAAACTTAGCACAAATACCCAATATGACCAACTTTGAATACTAATGGGGTTGGGAAGGGGGGGTGACCCAACATGATTGTAATTGTAGTTCTCCCTGCATCCAGAGAACCCAGTGACCCCCACCAATGATGGATCTGAACCAAACTGGACACACAGACTCAACATGGCCATCTGTAAATACAGGTGGGGTCTGGGGGTGATTCACCTTGGTATATGGGAGCTGTAGTTCACTCACATCCAAAGAGCACTGAATCCAGCTGATGATGGATGTGGACCAAACTTGACTCACAGACCCATCATGGCCATACTGGTGGGATTTAGGGAGGATTGACTGACGAGTTTGGGAGCTGTAGTCCCGTCCCCCCCAATCCTTATGCATTTTCCAAAAAAAAAAAAACCAAAATGAAAGATTGACTTCTAATAAATAGCGTTCAAATTACCAAAGAAGAAGAAGAAGAACTTTATTTTTTTATCCCGCCTCTATCTCCCCAAAGGGACTCGGGGCAGCTTACATGGGGCCAAGCCCAAGGCAACATAAATTAAAAACAGAGCAATAGCATACTAAAATAGCATAAAAACAACATAAACAATAGTAAATAAGCATCATAAGCAATATCAGAATCATGGGGGGGGGGGGGCAATACATGAGGCTAGTGAAAGGATAGGCTGGCCAATAAGGTGGATAGAACGTACAGTAGCATAGGAATAGAGCAATTCAACAGGATCCATTCAGCTTAACTTAAAAATATAGTAATCAATATAGGAATTTAGTTTCAGGTCATGGTTAGAAATCATCTGTCAAAGGAGTCGTCAGTCGAGTGTACAATGAAACATCCATGTCTTTAGTTCCTTACAGAATATGAATAGGGAGGGAGTTCCAGAGACGAGGGGCCACCACCGACAATGCTCTTTCTCTCGGACTCATGTCCCATGTCCATCCAAAAAGACAAAGGTGGCTGCCAGTAAGTGATCTAAATGAGCAGGCCCGGATCAGGCCCTTTTGGCGCCCTAGGCCAAAGGCTCTGAGTCTGCCCCCGGCTCCTCCCCACCCCGCCCCCGGCTCTGCCCCCGCACGAGAAGCAGGGAAACACAGGCTGGGGGGGGGGGGGGCGCGTGCCGAGGGAGGGAGGGAGGTAGGAGCGCGTGCAAGAGAGAGAGGCAGGGAAACACAAACACACAGAGAGACTGCGGCGCGCGAGCCGGACAAGGGAGGCAGGGAAACACACTGGGCACGCGAGGAGCCGGGGGCGGAGGCGGGGGTGGGGCGGAGCCGAGGGTTGGGGCAGAGCCGAGGAGAGCAGAGCTAATGGGGGGTGGAGGGCGCTTACGCCGCCGCGGGCATGCACCCTTTTTTTTTGGGATTTTTTTTGAATTTTTTAAAAACTTTTTTGGGGGGTCCGGACCTGCTGCCCCCCAAAAGGTGCCGCCCTAGGCCATGGCCTAGGGTGGCCTTATGGGTAATCCGGGCCTGTAAATGAGCACAATATCAGCATAAATAGCACAAATATCTCTGGGGGGAAAAAGAAAGAGGAATATTTATTTATTTATTTATTTATTTATTTGTTCCATCTTGTATTCCGCTCCTCCCTGCAGGCCCGGGGCGGATAACATCGTAAAAACTCGGCAGGCATGTCGCATTCATGTCGCCGTACAAAAAAATACAACAGAAAATACAGTGTAGGTCCCGAAATAAAATTATGTACATGCTAAAGCATTCCCTGAGCCAGGGTGCTGATTAAGAGATGAGTACGTTCAGCTTACTAGCCTAGCCGAAGGCCAGTTTGAACAGGGCGGTCTTGCAAGCCCTGCGAAACGGGATAAGCTCCGTGGCGGCTCGGACGTCGTCCGGGAGAGAGTTCCAGAGTACCGGAGCCGCCACAGAGAAAGCCCTTTGCCTGGTAGCAGATAGGTGACAGGTGCGGACCGATGGAATCAGGAGCAAGTTCAACTCCTCCGAACGTAGTGATCTCGGGGGACCGACGTTCCCGTCAGCAAGCGAGCAGCGGCATTCTGCACTAGCTTGAGTTTCCGAACCATCGCCAAGGGAAGGCCAACGTAGAGGGCGTTACAGTAGTCTAATCTCGAGATGACCGTCGCTTGGATCACCGTGGCCAGGTCGTCCCTGGAAAGGTAGGGTGCCAGTCGTCTAGCCTGTCGTAGGTGAAAAAATTACGCCCTGCTGGCCGCGGAGACCTGAGTCTCCATGGTCAGCAGGGGGTCCAGCTGAACACCTAGGCTCTTAACAACAGGCGACAGGCTAAGCCGTTCGCCATCCAGGGTAGGCAACCGGCACTCATCCCGCCCAGGCCGACCAGGCCACAAGATCTCCGTCTTCGACGGGTTCACCTTCAGCCGGCTGGCCCGCAGGCACTGATGGAAACAATCGGGTACGGTGTCCGGCCTGCCATCCATTCTCAGCAGAAGCTGGGTGTCATCAGCGTACTGATAACACTCCAGACCAAAGTCGCGGGCCAGCTGGGCCAGGGGGCGCATGTACACGTTGAATAATAAGTAATGAAATTAATATGAGGCCAACAAAGGAATAATCATCAAAATATACCTGTGAAGGATGAATAGTGAAAAGAAGTAATGTAAAATTAAAACACTTGAATAGTGAATCAAAACCATTCCTTGTAAACCCCCGACAAGACAATACTTCATCATTAGAACCAGGCATGTAGCCAGGGGGGGGGGCTAAGGGGGCTTCAGCCCCCCGAAATTCTCAGGGTGGTCCGTGAAAAGGCCTTACTGGTACATTATTTAAACTGTTATGTTTATTTATATCATGATCTGATCACCATGCTCATTATATCCCACATTCATGGGGTTATTGGGATAACAATACAAAAGGTTTGCTAGGGTAGACCCTCTTCCACCCAGTCTCAGCCCCCTCCGAACCAAACTCACCCCAATCAAAATCCTGGCTTCGGCCCTGATTAGAACACAAAACTAGGTATTTTTGCCTAGTTAAAAGATTACCTAATCACATACTATGATCTGAATGTGGTGGCGCTACTTTCAGAATATTGTCTCTTCAGCCTGATTAAAATCATTTCTAAAAGATTGCTGACGATGATATTGCATTTCCAAGGATTAACCAGGCTTGTTTCATAAAAGAAATCAATTTGGTTCTTAAAATTTATTGACCATTATATTTTCTTCTGTTATTGTTCTTTGTATTGCCATGCACCTTAGAATAAAGCAAAAATGCAATGCGGAATTGTTTACGAGGAATCCGGCCATTGAACGCAATCTGTCCTCCATGATGTATGTTGATAAATTTTAATTACATGCGAGAGGTCTCGTGCCTCATTGTTGTATACTTGTGAACAGCTCGAAGTGAAGAGAACGAGGGAGGAGGGAGGGTACAAACAGGTTTCACATAATTGCTGTTGCCGGAGAAACCATTTCCTTGTTGTCTGAGCATGTTCTGAGAAGCGGGAATCAATTGGAGTCACAGCTTGGGAGGAGAAGGGGGAAGTCGATGGGGAAAGGAGGAGAGGAAGGGGCTTGGCAATCACAACTAAAGACGGTATGACAAATATCAACCAATATTGCCTTTTTCCTTTTTCACTGGTCTATGAGCCCAATGCAGGCAAGCAGTCCCCAAATTGTTTGTTTTTAAGTTGAATTTGTATGTAAGTTGGAACAGGTACATTTGTAAGTGTAACTCCAGCCAAATAAATAAATACGAGGGCGGGTCAATAAGTCCGTGACTTTTTGAATGAAACACGGGTTTTTGGATTAAAAAATCATTTTACTTTTCAACGCCGTCTCCTGTGAGCTCTATACGCTTCGTCAAAAGTTTCTCCAAATTTTTTTTTATCCCTTCCAAAAAATAAGATTTGTCGAGGTCTTCAAAATAGGTATTTGCTTGTGAGATGATTTCATTGCTGGAGTCAAATCTCTTTCCGCCGAGCCATTTCTTCAGGTTTGGAAACAGGAAATAGTCAATCGGGGCTAAATCCGGAGAATAGGGTGGATGAGGGAGCAATTCGTATCCCAATTCATGGATTGTTGCCATGGCAACTGCACATGTGTGCATGGTCGATTGTGAGCAAACGTGTCACCCATCTTGCGAAAAGCTTTCTCATACCCAAGTGATCATTTCAAATTGAAACCACTTAGCCACGTGAGATGCCTATGGCTTCCACGATCTCTCGCACTTTCAATCTCCCAGCGGACAACACCATATCGTGATTTTTTTTCAATTGTTTTGGGTGTAGAGATCTCAACTGGGCGTCCAGAACATCCGGCATCTTCGGTGCTTGTACGGCCACAACAAAATTCAGTAAACCACTTTTTTACCATTGAAATTGATGGTGCAGAGTCCCCATCGTATTTATCAAGCTTAGCCTTGGTTTGAGGGATGGGTTTTTTCCACAAAAAATAATGCTTAATGAGCACACAAAATTCACTTTTTTTCCATTTTCTCCTCAAATCAGGCAGTAGTCTGCTATCAATGGCTGTCAAACACAAACTAAATGACGCAGCTGGTTCAAAATTTGACAGGAGTCAACTGACAGGTGCCTGTTGGCAGGAGCAGTGTTGCCCTTTCAGTTAAGAGGTGGGAAATTCAAAAAGTCACGGACGTATTGACCCGCCCTCGTACATTGAAGTTGAACAAGCGACAAAGAACTGATTTCATTTGATTATAGCTTTGGATAGCATAGGGAAGAGTTGACACCCCTGTGGCATTTCCTTTTCTGTCCGTGCCCCTGTTCGGAAAATTTCAGCCCACTTTCTGTCCCCGTGACAACTGGATTTCGAAAAATTTGGCTTGAATGATCTACCGGAAGAGATCTGACAATTAAATGAGGAGTCACAATTTAAAACATAGCTGAAGACCTATTTGTCTTGTGGAGTCCCTCAGGGTTCAGTTCTGTCCCCGATGTTATTCAACATCTACATGAAGCCGCTGGGAGAGATGATCTGGAGTTTCGGAGTCAGGTGTTATCTGTACGCAGATGACGTCCAGATCTGTCACTCCTTCCCACCTGTCACTAAGGAGGCTGTCCAGACTTTCAACCGGTGCTTGGCTGATGTGTCGGACTGGATGAGGGCTAGCAAATTGAAACTTAATCCAGACAAGACAGAGGTCCTCCTGGTCAGTCGAAAGGCCGAACAGGGCATAGGGTTACAGCTTGTGTTGGACGGGGTTACACTCCCCCTGGAGACGAAGGTTCGCAGCTTGGGAGTGATCCTGGACTCATCGCTGAGCCTGGAAACCCATGTCTCGGCGGTGGCCAGGGGAGCTTTTGCACAGTTAAAGCTTGTGCGTCAGCTTTAACTGGTCCATGCTCTAGTTACATCCCGAACAGACTACTGCAATACACTCTACGTGGGGTTGCCTTTGAAGACTGTTCAGAAACTTCAACTAGTCCAGGGCTGTCCAACTTCTACCGGCCCAGGGGCCTGAATTCCGGTCACTGATGACCTGGGGGCCGTAGGGTCTCCCGGCCCCCTTATTTTTATTTAATATTAAATATATTTAATTCCATCCTCCCCTCCCCCCTTATTTTTATTTAATATTAAATATATTTAATTCCATTTTATTTTTATTTAATATTAAATATATTTAATTCCATCCTCCCCTCTCCCCTTATTTTTATTTAATATTAAATATATTTAATTCCATCCTCCCCTCTCTCGTTATTTTTATTTAATATTAAATATATTTAATTCCATCCTCCCCTCTCCTTATTTTTATTTAATATTAAATATATTTAATTCCATCCTCCCCTCTCCCCTTATTTTTATTTAATATTAAATATATTTAATTCCATCCTCCCATCTCCCCTTATTTTTGTTTAATATTAAATATATTTAATTCCATCCTCCCCTCTCCCCTTATTTTTATTTAATATTAAATATATTTAATTCCATCCTCCCCTCTCCTTATTTTTGTTTAATATTAAATATATTTAATTCCATCCTCCCCTCTCCCCTTATTTTTATTTAATATTAAATATATTTAATTCCAGCCTCCCCTCTCCCCTTATTTTTATTTAATATTAAATATATTTAATTCCATCCTCCCCTCTCCCCTTATTTTTATTTAATATTAAATATATTTAATTCCATCCTCCCCCTCTCCCCTTATTTTTATTTAATATTAAATATATTTAATTCCATCCTCCCTCTCCCCTTATTTATATTTAATATTAAATATATTTAATTCCATCCTCCCCTCTCCCCTTATTTTTATTTAATATTAAATATATTTAATTCCATCCTCCCCTCTCCTTATTTTTGTTTAATATTAAATATATTTAATTCCAGCCTCCCCTCTCCCCTTATTTTTATTTAATATTAAATATATTTAATTCCATCCTCCCCTCCCCCCTTATTTTTATTTAATATTAAATATATTTAATTCCATCTTCCCCTCTCTCGTTATTTTTATTTAATATTAAATATATTTAATTCCATCTTCCCCTCTCTCGTTATTTTTATTTAATATTAAATATATTTAATTCCATCCTCCCCTCTCCCCTTATTTTTATTTAATATTAAATATATTTAATTCCAGCCTCCCCTCTCCCCTTATTTTTATTTAATATTAAATATATTTAATTCCATCCTCCCCTCTCCCCTTATTTTTATTTAATATTAAATATATTTAATTCCATCCTCCCCTCTCCCCTTATTTTTATTTAATATTAAATATATTTAATTCCATCCTCCCCTCTCCCTTATTTTTATTTAATATTAAATATATTTAATTCCATCCTCCCTCTCCTTTTTTATTTAATATTAAACATATTTAATTCCATCCTCCCCTCCCCCCCCTTATTTTAATGTATCCCATCTCCCCTTATTTCATCTTTAAATACTGTATATTTAATTTTATATTTAATATGAGGGGAGATGGAATGATGAGCCCCCTGAGGAGCCCCTGCTTCGCCCTACCTTCCAAACAAACGCAGGATCCAAGAGTACCGGACGACGTCCCCAGAGAGGCGACGACCACTGAGTCGAAGAGTTAGGTCCTAATCGCATCTGTGGGCCTCAGCGATCCAGTAGTAGAGGAGCCTACCTTTTCCAAAAGTGCTGGCGCTAAAGGATCCAAGAGTATCGCGAGAATCTGAGTCGAAGAAGGTCCACGCTATAAATAACCTGTGGGCCTCAGGATTTCACTGTCAACGCCGGGATATGTTTCACTCTCGTGATCTCATTGACAGCGAAATCCCATGTGGATTGCGTATTCTCGCGATACTTGCTCCAAACCCGGAAGTAGGTATTTTTTAAAAAATATATTATTTTATTTTTCAATTTTTATTTTTTATTAAAAAGCTTTGGGGGCCGTAGGGAAAGGGCTGGGGGCCGTATACGGCCCCCGGGCCGCCAGTTGGGCAGCCCTGAACTAGTCCAATGGGTGGCAGCCAGATTGCTCATTGGAGCATTATACAGGGAGCATGCCACTTGCGCATGTATCTGGGGCATGAGTGCCATGATCAGGCTACTACGTATTGAAGGCGAAGTTGTGCCACTGTGTGCAGTGCTGCAGACTACGTGGGTGGGTTAAAAGGTGCTGCTATTTTCAGATAGTAATTTTTTTAAATGCACGCATGCCAAATGAAAATGATCTCATTAAAGCCAGAGCGATCTTGGTGGGGGGAAACTAGATTGAAATCCAAATAATAAAATTTAAAATGAGGCATTACAATGCAATTACCCAGGGAAGATTTTCTCTCTCTCTCCATGAGTGAGTGCCTTATGTCATGAGAAGACATAGACATAAACTGCAATCTGTTCACCTTATTTGAATATGGCAAACACAACATTTCCCCAAGTATATGAACTTGGAACGTGGTAAGCAGCCATGAATATACATGTATTTGTTTGGTGTGAAAATTCAAAATGAAGTGCCAGGTTGCTATAAGAGTGAGTCTTTTCACCTTGAACATCTTTGCAAGAAGGTGATGACGATATTTTTGTATACGCTGACACATACAGCGAACAGAAAAACATTAAACATGGGTGACGTTGTAATTACACATTTTGATTGAGATCCAAGTGAGAAGGTACAGGGCTCTCTTCTTGTTAGCTACATGGATAAGCCCCATATATTGGCGTTATCTCTTCAGCCCATAGGAAGCATTATGTATGCAAAGCTCTGGATTGTGGGATTTGTATATATGGTTTGGATCCAGAAGCTGGTCTGCTTGAGTCAATAAGGTTTTCATTCTTGGATCGAGCGCCAGGATGACTTAATAGAAAATAAGCGAATCAAGTTTCAGATTGAAATATTTGTCATCACACATCTTTACTTCAAACCTTTTGAGTAGTTTCAGACAGGTGCCATTCCAGGAAATAGATACACGAGACATTTTGCCTTCATTAAAGTAAAAAGAATGGCCACTTTTTAGAGCCGTGGTTCCAGAAGCCTCTGGTGGGCTCAAAGGGGGCGGTGGGAGGTTCCGAAGATTTTGGGGGGCACTGAGCCCCTGCAAGGGGGCCACGTGTATGTGTATGCGGTTTCCAGGACTGTGCACCGTGGGCGGAGTTGAGGAGAGCAAGGGGACAGGCGCTGTGGTTTCCAGGCAGCGCCCCCTTGCTCTCCTCAACTCTGTCCACGGTGCACACGGCCAACGGGTATTCCAACTGGCAAGGGCACACACTTGCACGCTTGTGAGTGTGCGCCTGCCAGTTGGCATACCCGGGCAGGCGTTGCCTGGAAACCGTAGCGCCCGCCCCCTTAATAATAATAATAATAATAATAATACTGTTTATTTCTATTCTGCTCTTCTCACCCCGAAGGGGACTCAGTGCGGATTACAATACATATACGACAGACAATCCCTGTCGGAGACATACAGTTTTACACATAGACAGTACAGGTTACACATAGACAGTACAGTGCAGTTTATAGAAGGGTTCTTTCTTGGCTGCGTCACAGGGTAAAGGGACATGCGGGTGTGCGTCATACAGGGTCATCCAGGGTCATCCAGCTGTCACTGCTCCAATTACGTCATTGTTGTTATGCATCTTTGCGTCACAAGGGGGTGCTGTTGTTCCATCCTCATGACGGGAGCCTTCTGCATTTCCCTCTTCCGCATTCACCTCGCCGGCCAGAAAGTAGGTCTGTAAAAAGCCCTTCCCCATTATTTATATAATGGTCCCCATTGGTGTTTGAACTGCTTGGGTGGGCAGTGGACTAGGCTCATATATTGTTATTAGCTGGTCATCCAAGCCAGCTCGGGGGGAATTGAACCAGCAACCCTCAGGTTGCAAGCACAGCTGTGTTACCATTGTACCTTGCTCTCCTCAACCCCGCCCACGGCGCACAGTCCTGAGTTGAGGAAAGCAGTTGTATGAAATAACAGTTATTCATTTTAGATTATTTGACATTTATTTGCTTCTATATTTTAGGGATTAGTAAATATAGACCTACTATATTTGAAGGAGAACAGTGTATATTATATACTGTATATACTCAAGTATAAGCCTAGTTTTTCAACCCCCTTTATAGGCTGAAAAAGCCCCCCTCAGCGTATTTATTTATTCAGTTTTGTATGCCGTCCTTCCCCAAGGGCTCAGGACGACTTGCAGAGAATATAAAAAACATACTTTAAAACAACCGAAAGAATTAAACTATTTACAGCTGTTTAACTTGATTATAATCAAGTCAATGTTATTTATTATTTTACTCTGTTATTAGTATTATTTTTATTACATTTATAATTATGATTACATTTACGTTATTTTACTCTATTTGTTGTGGTACAGAGACGGCCGTGGCGGAGTCCAGGAGTTAAAAGATAACAAAAGTTTATTTAAACATCAAATGGGTGTTGGAATAACAAAAAATAGCCTATCATCGGCTGTACAAAAACCCCAATAACCCCAGGAAACCCCAAAACCAAAAATGCTGAGAAGAAAAGTACTCAAAAACAAACAGCAGACGTCCTTCTGCGGCGTTCAGTCAAAGGGATGTCCATAAAGCGTAGTCTAACATCAATCCAGGGATCATAGGACAGGAGACAAACATACAGGAAAGGAGGAGACGTCGACAGGAGCTAAGTATACAGAAAACACATAATTCACAGCCCCCCATAAAACACAGCATCTTCCTCCCTCCATGTAATACTATACCAAACACTCTGTAGCAGGAAACTCACAGCAGTCACAGCTAAGATCAAGAGGTACACGGCAGCAGCTAAACACAAAAAGCAGACATCAATCCCAAAACCCCCCACCTTTTCCCAATATCAGCTAGAGCTGCCATAGCAGCTCTCCCAAGGAACAAAGTGGATAAAGAACCCAATAACTCACGAGTAATCTGGAAACCAGGAACCAAGACACAGGAACACAGGATACACGAACCAGAATAACAACTCCTTGACCACCGTGAGGGTCAAGCCAAATACTCACTTCTTATATAGCACTATCAATCAGATTCATCAGAGAACCCGCCCTGCTCCAAAGCAGCAGCATTCCCATTCCCTGCAGCTGTTGTACCATGTCCAGATCTCCAACCCAGCCACAGCTCTTCTTGGCTTAAAGGGCCCCACTCAGTTTCTGAATGAGAAGATGGCTAGTCCTGATCTGTCTGGAACCCCAGAAATGTAGTGTCCCCCGAGTCCGCATTGCATACATCTCTCACTTCCTGCACCAATGCTGAATCTAGGTCTGTATCACTTTCTTCTGACTGTAATTCTGCATTCCCTGGAAACCCTTCAAATGTATCAGACTCAGAAGGTTCCCTAAGTAGATGCTGAATCTTCCTCCTCTGTTCTCTGTCTGAGTCAAGGCTTGAGGCACTAGCCACTCTCTTGACCCCAGCTGTAGGAGCCTGATCATCCAGAGCCGCGCCCCAAACTGAGCTACTGCTTGATGTTACTGCCTCAGCACCTTCCTCCATGCTACTACCTGTAGTAACTGGAGGCTCATTTACAACACTATTATTATTATTACATTTATTATTTTACTCTATTATTACAACGCCTGCCCGGGTATTCCAACCCCGCTCGCTCACCTTGCCGGCAACTTTGCCCAACCTCACGATGCACAGGTTGGAGGAGGAGGCGGCGTCCACGCTGCTCCTCTCTCTCAAGCTCGGGGGTGAGGGCGGCTGCACAGCAGCACGTCTGAACTTGCCCCCCGGTGCAGGAGAGGGCAAGAGGCGACAGAGACAGGGCAGCAGCAATTCCGCCGCTGCCTCCTCGGCCCACAGCGCACACAGCTGAGAGCTGGCTGGCCCTGCCTCCACCTGAGCTGCGCGTGCGGCCTTCACTCTCCTTCCCCAAATTCCGCACACACAGCTCAGCTGGAGGCAGAGCCATGCGGAATTGAAGGCGAAGGAGGGCGAAAGCCACGCGCGCAGCTGAGAGCCGGTATGGAGCGCTTGATGCTGAACCCACCTCCAGCTGAGCTGCACGTACAATTTTTGGGGTGAAGGTGGCGCGCGCAGCTCAGCTGAAGGCGGGGTGCCCTCCTTTGCCTTCAATTCCGCGCATGCAGCTGAGAGCCCGGATGCAGAGCTTGGCGCTGGCCCTGCCTCCAGCTGAGCTGCGCGTGTGGAATTTGGGGTGAAGGCGGCACATGCAGGTGAGCCATAAAAAATCATTGAAAGAGCCAGATATGGCTTGCGAGCCATAGTTTCCCAACCCCTGTCCTAGAGCCACGATCATCAAGAGCCCTGCTGAAGATCTTCCACACTCAGCACTGTGTCTTCCTTGAGTGAATTGACCCACTTCGACTGTGGCTTCCCTGTTTACCTATTGTCTTTCACTTTTAGCCAAGAGTTAATCATGTTTTTCAAGGAGTCCTGTCATTTCATGAATTTTCCAAAGGATGGTAGTCCCAGTTTAGTCATCTCCTAATCTAGTGAGAGTTCAGACCTGATTTTGTCTTTTTAGCAATCCTTGGTATCTATGGGACTCTTCTCCAGCATCAGTTTCAAATTAGTTGGTTCTCTGTCAACTTTCTTCACACTCAAGCTTTTACAATCATGCATGAAATTGGAAATATTGTGGCCTGGATGATTCTGACTATGGTATATAATGACGTATCTTTACACTTGAGAATCTTCTCTCGTTCCTTCATGGTTTCGGCCATCTCATTTCTTGACTACAGTCTCCATTCTGGTTAATCGATGAGTCAAGATATAGTCAATTTTGACCATTCCAACGTCTTCATTACCCATTTTAATGTTATGTAAGTAATATCTAATCGTTTTTGTCTTCATAATATTCAACTATACCTGCTATGGGAACCTGGGCTCTTCATATCATCAGCAAATTGCATATAGCACATTACTATGTATGTTTATTAGGATTTATAACACAGGAAAGCAACGGTAGCCTTGCATGTGTCAGTTGATTTATAATGCTAGCGAGGGATGATGGAAGTTGACCCAACACAATTTAAGGGCAACATGATATTATCTACTCCCAATTTAAAGCTCACTGGGTCCAGGCCCGGATTACCCATAAGGCCACCCTAGGCCATGGCCTAGGGCAGCAGCCATGGGGGGGGGGGGCAGGTCTGGACCCCCCAAAATTAATTTTTTAAAAAATTCAATCTTTGGGTACTTACGCAGTGAAGGAAGGGGCGGG
>JARBWK010000012.1:3061854-3077532 GCA_030556195.1 Anolis apletophallus
AAAATTAATAGAAATAGTTTGGACTCTGCCTTCTATTCCCATTGTGCTCAAAAAATCATTCAGCTGCCTCTTTAAGGGTTAGGATTCTGGAGAAGATTATCCCTAATTCCCAAATGGAGGTGAGTGACCAATTAATCAGATTAGAAAATTTGTGGGTTCTCCGCTTAGATACAGAATGGCCATGTGGCCTCAATGACCCCATCTGTATCAGCTCAATCCTACTATAAATGGCTCCTTCTTCGTCTATCTCATTACCTTTGGGTCACCCTACTCCATTCAGAGCAGGATTATATGTATTCCATCACCTGAAATGGTATGTATTGTACTTTGGATTAATTTTTATGGGCTGTGATTTTGTGTTTTTCATTGAATTGTATGGATATTTATTACCTGTATATTAACTTATAGTGACGGACGCTTGGTTTTATACTAAGAGCCTTGAAAAAGGAACCCGCAAGGAACCCGAAACGGTTTTGAAATGTGGCCGCGGAAATTGGAGCATTGGCTTGCTGTTGGCTCAGGTTTCTACCGAGCATTCAATTGAAGGAGACACTTCACCTGCCTCTCCCTCCTTGCGTCTTTGGGAATTTCCCTACTGAGCATTGGGCTCACTAACCAGACTTCGTTGTGCTGGTGCCTTGGATCAGACCTTCCCTTCCAGAGAACCAGTAATCCCCACCCGTGTGCTGATACCCTTGTATTTTACCATCTATTGCAACGCAACACGGAGCCCCGCCTGATTCGCAGACAGAGCCGCGAGAACTTCCCAAACCACACGAGAGGATGCCGGGGTTTCCTTCCGCGTTCCGCATCTTGGGGATTCCCCCAACAGCATCATTGCCCTCTCTCTGCAGAACCCGGAAACCCCCTCCCGTGTGCTTTTCCTCCCACTTGGCTGTTGGAACTGCCCTTTGAGGCTGGCGCCTGACTACAGCGCTTTGGGGCATTAACCCCCCCCCCCCAGCGCGCATTTGGCCCGCCTCCTTAATGGTGTGCTGGCATACGCCACACTCGCACCGGCTCCTCTTTGATCATTGCACTACCCATAGGAGCCAGCACGGACCAGGACGTCCCCTTCTCGCGCTCCCACCGTTGGGCATGTACTCTGGGGTTATCAATCCCCATCCAAACAACCATCGGAACGTATTTCGTGTATTGTAGCATATATATTTGTATACCCCATGGTTGTGTTTGTTGGGTTATATGCATGTTCTCCTGTGTGAATTCAATATAGATATATTTTGAATAATACTGCCTTGGTGATCCCACTTCACTTGCACTTTGTACCGCACAGTCTGGTCTCCATTGTGTTACCTCACACTGTTGTTCTGCTTGTATTCTTCTAGCAGCCCGCTCGTTGTGTTTGTATTCATCGAAACAGGCCCAGGTTTCACACCGAGTGTATAAATACATTAAAAAAACATATTAACTATATGTATTACTGTGTTAGAGTGTCATTTTGTGTCATTTTGGTTGGTGGTGTGCCCCAGGATTTTGTCAATGTAAAAAGTGTGCCGCGGCTCAAAAAAGGTTGAAAAACACTGATTTAAAGGCACAGAATGGTATGCCAGCATTTGAGTTTACAAGTAAGTTTACCAAGTAGGACAGACCTATTTCTCTTGACATGCACAGAATTTCCATTCTGGATGCTCCTTCGATACATTGGTCAAGCAGTTGTGGATGTTGAAACACACACACACACACACAATATTGGATTTAATTCATTCTTTCACAAGAGGGGGGTGGGTCAATTTTTTGACAACACGTGGTTGCAAAGATATGGCTATTTCAAATCGAGATAATGATGACTGGCTTCTACTAGTCCAATTGAGTAATTATGCAAGAAATTATCCATTATCCATAGTTGCACAGACATCTTTTCTTTGCAGAATATTCCTCCTTCAGGGGGGAAAAAGGTCTAAGGCAGTTACGTCTCATTAAGAGGGTCTGCTATGGACTGATTTAACCTTTCATTCCCTTCTAATAGCCACAAAGTGTTGCTTTAAAACAACCCTCAAACACATATAACAAATATAGAGAAGGGCATGTCTTGACCTTCAGTTTCTACAGAGCGAGGAGCAGAACTGTCTCTGTCTATTTAGCATATGTTTCATTTTAATATGAATTTTTTTCAAAAGGCCAACTCATTATAGTTTCAGCTTCTGCTTCTTACACAAAAAGCATTGAAAAAAATAACACCTCAAAACAGGTTTCTAAAAAGAACAATCCTCAAGAACCATGGAACATTTGTCTTTGGATCAAGAACACCCTTTTCAGTCTAATGAAGATAAAATCAACGTATTGCATATTTGGGAAATTCGAAAATAGAAGGCAATTCTCATGAATGTCACTACTTGTGTTTACTGACGGTCACCGCTCTCCTTTTAAGTAACCAGGGGTATTCTTCAAACTATTCCATGCCAATTGGAAAACGGCTGGAATTTGTGCATTTCAGATTTGTATGTGTCTTCTAACTCTCTGAAACAAGAAGCTCAAAACCCATTGTCAGTTGAACATTTGTTGTTGTTTATTCGTTCAGTCGCTTCCGACTCTTCGTGACCTCATGGACCAGCCCACGCCAGAGCTCCCTGTCGGCCGTCACCACCCCCAACTCCTTCAGGGTCAAGCCCATCACTTTGAGGATGCCATCCATCCATCTTGCCCTTGGTCGGCCCCTCTTCCTTTTTCCTTCCATTTTCCCCAGCAGCATTCTCTTCTCTAAGCTTTCCTGTCTTCTCATTATGTGGCCAAAATACTTCATCTTTGTCTCTACTATCCTTCCCTCCAATGAGGGCCAGAGAGATAGCACAGTGATAACACAGCTGTGCTTGCAATCTGAAGGTTGCAAGTTTGATTCCGGAGCTGGCTTGGACAACCAGCTGTGAGTCCTGTCCACTGCTCACCCAGCAGTTCGAAAACAGCCCAGCTAAGAATAGATAAAATTGGGAACCGCGAAGTGGAGAAGGATTTTTACAGAAGGACTTTACAACACCTGAAAAAGTTTGGCTGTAGGGAATGTGGAATGCGGAAACAGAAGCTCCCCGTCATGAGGATGGAACAACAGCACCCCCTTGTGACGTAACAACGCAATGACATAACAACAATGACATAATGGAGCAACCACACCCTGTGACGCACACCCTGTGACGCAGCCAGAAAGAAGAAATCCTTCTAAAAATTGCACTGTGTACTGTGTATTGTAATTTGTATGTCTTCCGACAGGGACTGTCTGCCGTATGTGTAATGTAATCCGCACTGAGTCCCCTTCGGGGTGAGAAGAGTGGAATATAAATAAACAGTATTATTATTATTATTTCCTGAAGTGTGGACTGGTTGGATCTGCTCGCGGTCCAAGGCACTCTCAGAACTTTCCTCCAACACCACAGTTCAAAAGCGTCTCTCTTCCTTCGCTGAGCCTTCCTTATGGTCCAGCTCTCACATCCGTAGGCAGCGCACCTTTATTTATTTATTTATTTATTTATTTATTTATTATTTGGGTTTCTATACCGCTCCTACCCGTAGGCTCGGGGTGGTTCACAAAAACTAAAAGCATATACATTAAAAAGCAATACATATAAAAACCAAATTTATTTATTTATTTATTTATTTCGACTTGTACCCACCACTCCCCAGAGGCTCGGGGTGGTTCACAGTAACCAAACATATATAACAATACATTTAAAACAGAGTAAAACAGATTGGAGTTACAATACTGCAGTCAGTTAGGACCAAAGGTCTGCCGAAAGAGGAAAGTCTTACATACCCTTCGGAAGGGGAGCAGGTCTCGAATTGCTCTGGTTTCCTCTGGCAGGGCATTCCACAATTTCGGTGCCACAACCGAAAAGGCTCTGAGCCTAGTCGATGACAGATGGTATGTCCAGATGCTAGGGACTTCTAATAGATTTTGATCTTTTGAATGTAGTGATCTCTGGGGAATGTAGGGGGTAAGGCAGGCCCTCAGGTACACCAGCCCTAGACCATATAAGGCCTTGAAGGTTATTACCAATACTTTGAACATAATCCCGTGCTCGATCGGGAGCCAATGCAATTGCCGCAGGATTGGTGTAATATGACATCTCGCCAGAGGCCCAGCGAGAAGTCTGGCAGCGGAATTTTGCACCAGCTTAAGCTTCCGGATCATAGACAAAGGAAGGCCAATGTAGAGGGCGTTACAGTAGTCTAACCTTGAGATGACCGTTGCCTGGATGACCATAGCCAAGTCACCCCTGGATAGGTAAGGCGCCAGCCGCCTAGCCTACCACAGATGGAAGAAGGTGCATCTGCTGTCAGCAGAGACCTGGGCCTCCATTGTCATCAGAGGGTCCAACATGACCCCCAGACTCTTTACAGAAGATGATGGCCGTAATGCTTCGCCGTCCAGAGTAGGCAGCTGGAGTTCCCCCCACCCACCCGGGCGACCTAATCAAAGGATTCACGCTCAACCAGCTGGTACGCAGCCATCCAGTAACAGCCTCAAGGAAGGCCCGGATTAAGCCCTTTTGGCACCCTAGGCCACACTTTGGATTTACGCCCCCAAACCAACCTCTACCACACACCCCACCTCCTCCTCCTTGCGGTTTCGCGCACCCTCCTTCCTTGAGTCAATAATAATAACAATAATAATCTACAGAAAGAAGGTTATTTGAGTGTTGTAAATGAAAGAGAATATAATAATAACAATAATAATAATATAGAGGAGGGAGGCGATTGGAGAGCTCTAAATGCAAGGGTGAGGAGGAGGAGGCCTAGTGAGGAGCGCCAAGGCCGGCCTGGAGGCCCCTCAGCTCAGCTGCGGGCTCCCTCCCCGGCCTCCCTTCTCTGCCTTCCCCGTGTGGGGGCGAGGCCTTGGGGTCTGGGGTGGCCCTCCCTCACCATCAGGAAGCCGGGGGCGAGGAGGAAGGAAGGGAAGCCCCGCCCCCGGGTCCTGGGGCCTAGGAGGGTGATGTGTGCCTCCTGTGAGGACAGCTGCCATCATGTCCTGGGCACCCATGAGGTTAGAGGGAATCATTTATTTATTTTTTATTTATTTCGGATTTCTATGTCGCCGACTCCCGGAGGCTCGCGGTGGCTTACAAGAGCCGAAGGCACGATAAAATACAAGGCAGTAAAACAATAAAACAGTTAAAAACAAGGCAAACACAATGAAACAGTGGCATAGTTGGAACATTGGCACGATTAAGAATGTGCGGGCCTACCCGCCGAAAGCCTGCTTAAACAAATGGGTTTTACAAGCCCGTCTGAATGGGAGCAGGTCCTTCATTGCCTGGGTTTCGGCCGGGAGGGCGTTCCACAGTGTGGGGGCTATAACGGAGAACGCCCTCCGGCGGGTGGATGTCAGTCGTGCCAACTTTGCCGAAGGTACCTCCAAAAAGTTAGCATCCTCGGACCGTAGTGATCTCAAAGGGCAGTATGGGGTGAGACGGTCCCTCAGATACGCTGGCCCCAGGCCGTATAAGGCCTTAAAGGTAAGAACCAACACTTTGAAGGCAACCCAGTGCTCAATTGGCAGCCAGTGCAGATCCTGCAAAACAGGTGTTATATGGCAGCCTGCTGGGGTGCCAGACAGGAGCCGGGCAGCAGTGTTCTGCACCAGATTGAGCTTCCGGATCGCCGACATAGGAAGGCCAACGTAGAGCGCGTTGCAGTAGTCTAGTCTTGAGATGACCGTGGCTTGGATCACCGTGGCCAGGTCGTTCCGGGAGAGGTAGGGGGCCAGCCTCCTTGCCTGTCGGAGGTGGAAGAAGGCCACCTTGCTGACCGCAGAGACCTGGGCCTCCATGGTCAGCTGGGAGTCCAGATGGACTCCCAGGCTCTTCACGGAAGACGATGGGCATAGCGCCTCACCGTCCAGGGTCGGAAGCTGGGCATCCACCCCGCCCGGGCGGCCCAGCCACAAGATCTCCGTCTTCGCCGGATTCACCCTCAACCTACTGGCTCGCAGTCATCCAGTAACGGCTTCGAGGCAGTGTTGGAAATTATCGGGGACGAATCCCGGCCTGCCCCCCATCCTCAGAATGAGCTGGGTATCATCCGCATATTGGTGACACTCCAGCCCATAACTCCGCACCAGCTGTGCAAGCGGCTGCATGTAGATGTTAAATAACAGAGGGGAGAGGATGGCCCCCTGCGGAACTCCACAAACTAATGAGGAGCCCTCGGAGACCACCTCGCCCCTCCTCACACGCTGAGACCGCTGGTGCAGGAAGGAGGCCAGCCATTTTAGGGCTGTCCCCTTCACTCCAGCCATGGCCAGGCGGTGGATCAATAGATTGTGGTCGACCGTGTCAAACGCTGCCGTGAGGTCCAATAACACGAGCAGCGCAGACCCGCCTTGGTCATGCTGGCAGAGGAGTTGATGGAGACCAGAACCGTCTCCGTCCCGTGCCCCGAACGGAAGCCGGACTGGAAGGGGTCTAGCCATGTTGCATCATCTAGGAAGGGCTGCAGCTGCTCCATTACTGCCCTCTCAACTACCTTGCCCAGGTACGAAAGATTCGACACTGGGCGGTAGTTGGAGGGAACCGCAGGGTCTAATGACGGTTTCTTCAGTAATGGAGCTACCACCGCCTCTTTTAAGCACTCTGGAAAAACTCCTTGCTCAAGGGAGCGGTTTATGATATTCAACAGAGGCCCACGTAACCCCTCCAGGCAAGATCTAACAAGCCAGGAGGGGCACGGGTCGAGGGAGCAGGTGGTAGGCCTGGCTGAAGCCACTATCCTATCAACAGCATCTGTGTCCAGTGGCCGAAACCGGTCGAGCGTGGGCCCGGCGGAGGGCCACGGAGTCTCAAGCTCTCGTACTGTCTCAACCGTGGCAGGAAGGTCCCGGCGGAGGCTCAGTATCTTGTCTGTGAAAAAGCTCTGGAAAGCACCGGCAGTGAGGGCCTGATCGCTATTTTTTGGGACTGTAGGGACCATCGTCAAAGACCAAATTACCTTAAACAATTGAGCCGGGCGTGAGCTAGCAGACGCTATCAAGGTGGAAAAGTACCCATTTTTGGCCGCCTTGACAGCACGCTCATAAGCCTCTTTCACTAGCTTATAAGCTGATACTGAGGCTCCGTCGCGGAGTTTCCTCCACTCGCGCTCTAGCCGTCTCCTCTCTCGCTTCATCGACCTGAGGTCCCCTGTATACCAAGGGGATCGGTGATTGCGAGGGCGGAGAGGGCGCCTAGGGGCAATCTCGTCGAGATTCATAGGGTGCGAATGGAGCCGGAAGTGTCTCTGCTGGGCTCTCGCCGGGGCCTCTTTGGCCCAGAAGGGGCGTGGCCAGCGTGGGGAGGAGGGGGCGCTCATCCTCCGGCTGCGTCATGGGCGGGCATGCGTGCCGGGCGTCGCGGCGCATGCGCAGGAGGGGGCTTTGGGGAGCGGCCGAGCCGGCTCGAGGAGAAGCGAGTTCGAAGGCGGCAGAGCGGAGGAGAAGGCCGGAGGAGCGCGGTGGCACCACCATGAGGGCTGGACAGTGAGTGAGGGCTACCCCGGACCCCAAGGCCTCACCCCCACATGGGGAAGGCGGAGAAGGGAGGCCGGGGAGGGAGCCCGCCGCTGAGCTGAGCTGAGTTGAGCTGAGCGGCCTTCAGGCCGGGCCTTGGCACTCGTCACTAGGCCTTGCAGGGGCGATGGCGAGGGGTGGCGCCATTCTCTCCTCCCCGTCCCCTCGCAGCACTCTCCCCCAAGTCCCCCCGCTCTCCCCCGAGAGAGATAGTCATCTCCATGCTGCGCATTGTGGTTGTTTTTGTGTGGGTTTTTTTGGTCCATGTGAACTGCGCCCCCCTTGGCTTGCGCCCCTAGGCCATGGCCTAGTGTGGCCTTATGGATAATCCGGGCCTGCCTCAAGGCACTGATGGAAATAATCGGGTACTGAGTCCGGCTGGCCATCCATTCTCAGAATGAGCTGGGTGTCCCATTAAAATAAATGAAACAAGGTTCCTAATGGGAACTAAGTGCAACTAGCTTGTCTGGACTCAACACAATATGTGTATGGAGTTTCTTGGTAGCAGGAGCAAGAACCACAATAGTAACAATACTTCTGGCGAACTCCTATTGGCTTTAATGGGATTTGTGCAGGCAAAGGGCTCAATGGATTACTCCCGTAATTGTAAATAAACTGTGCTTATGCAGATTTCTGTAATCTTGTTATCTGAAGGCCACACTTACAAAAGGTTAAGTAATCAAAGGGTGATGCCAAAATAAACCGGAAAGCCATCTGCTTTTATACTTCCGATGTTAATGAAGTGTCGAGCTAAATGTGGATCAATGTCCATATTTGGGACAGGGGGGGGGGGGGGCTGACCATCTGATTTACTCTCACAATCCCATGGGAAAGTAATTTCCATTCTTGTTCTTACTTCAGAAATTAATGTGTAGATTGAACGGCCTGTCTTGTTTTACTGGTTTGTCTCCTGTGCTTTTACAATATCCAAGGCATCCGGCTGTACCAGAAAATTACCTTATTAGAGCCTTGTGACAGCCAAGCGAATGAGGCTCATAGATCACGGCTATACGAGAGCTAAAGTTATCTCTATTTTGTATTAATTATGAAATCCATTTTCTCTCTGATTTATTTCTGTCTTACGTAGGGAGATATCTGCTTCTACTTTGTTCACAGTGAAAACGCTCAGAAGGTGACTGATCAATTATTGATATTATTTTAAAACAGAAAAAAAGAGGGAAAAGTTTGAAAAGTTGCCATTATTGCCTCAGGGGAGCTTCTTCTTCCCAGAAGCCCCCTAGGGCTGCTTCGCTCTCCTCCCGGGCAGCCCATTTAAGGCTGCCCCATACGCCCCAGCAGGCACTTTGCTTGAACCAGCTGACCCATCCCACCCAACCTGCATGCAATTTGCAGTTGGTTTATGGTTAGCTTGTTTTATTTGCATGTCTTGGGCCACTGTTGCTTTGTTGATTGTTATGGTGCTATCTGTCACAACTCCTTGTTGGCGTGGGCATGGGACCTGGATCTGGCCTGGTACCCCCCCTTAGCAGAAGGGGGGAACACCTGTTGGTTTCAGGGGTGCTGAGTTACGTTGGCCCGATATTGTGCCGGCGGCACCCTGGGTTTGTTTATCGGTATCGGACAGTAGATTTGGGCCTCCAATGTCAGCAGTGGGTCCAAGAGGACCCCCAGGCTCTTTACCAAAGATGACGGACGTAGTGCCTCGCTATCCCTCCCACCTGGGCGGCCCCGCCATAGGATTTCCGTCTTCGCTGGATTCACCCTCAACCTGCTGGCATGCAACCATCCAGTAACGGCCTCAAGGCACTGATGGAAATTATCGGGTACAGAGTCAGGGTGGCCCTCCGTCCTCAGAACAAGTTGAGTGTTATCAGAGTACTGATGGCACTCAAGCCCAAAGCTTCGTACCAGCTGAGCAAGAGGACGCATATAGATGTTGAATAACAGAGGGGAGAGAATGGCTTCTTGAGGAACCCCACAAACTAGGGGGGACCTCTCAGATACCAACTCACCCCTCATTACCCTCTGCCCCCGATCGTGGAGAAAAGAGGACAACCATTTAAGAGCCATCCCCCTCCGGTCACGGCAAGGCGGTGAGTCAAAAGATCATAATTGACTGTATCAAACGCTGCCGTGAGATCCAATAACACGAGCAGCGCCGATCCGCGCTGATCAAGCTGGCAACAAAGTTGGTTTGTGATGGATACCAACACAGTCTCTGTCCCGTGCCCCATACAGAACTTTTAACTTTTAAATTTATTATTTATTTACTATGCTTCTGCAAAAAAAAAAATCCGTGAGCTGCTTTTTGCTGAGACTGCTCCCCTTGTCGCCCATTCAGAAGCAGCCCTGCAGCGCCTCACATCCTGCTTTGCAACAGCTGCAGGGCTGTTTAGGCTGGAAGTCAGCCTGAAGAAAACGGAAGTCCTCTACCAGCCCGCACCACAGGAAGAACACCAACATCCCCACGTCAGCATAGGCACATCTGTGCTTACGTCCGTTCAGCAGTTCACCTCCCTGGGAAGCATCATCTCTTCAGACGCCAAGGTTGACAAAGAGATAGATCACAGATGAGCAAAGGCATAGTGTGCATTCGGAAGGCTTCACAAAAGAGTCTGGAGCAACAAGCACCTGAGGCAAAGCACCAAAATTAGTGTGAACAGAGCTATCGTACTGTCTATTCTCCTCTATGGGTCTGAAACATGGGTCACCTATCACCAACATCTACAACTCCTCGAACGCTTTCATCAGCGCTGTCTTTGCACAATCCTAAATATACACTGGACTGACTAGGTGACTAATGTTGCTGTCCTTGAGCAAGCAGGAATCACCAGCATTGACGCCATGCTATTGAGAACACAGCTGCACTGGGCAGGGCACGTCTCTAGGATGGAGGATCACCGCCTCCCAAAGATACTACTCTATGGTGAACTCGCCATGGGTCAGCGCAAGAGAGACGCCCCCAAAAAGAGATATAAGGACTCCCTGAAATAACATCTCAGGCTCGGCCAGATTGATCACCAACAATGGTCCACCCTGGCCTCACATCAGGAGGCATGGAGACGCACTTCCACAATGCTGCGGCCTCTTTCGAGAAGACATGCCGAACGAGTCTTGAAGAGAAACGACAACGCAGAAAGAACCGCAACTTGGAAACAACATCACCCAAGGAGACTTTCTGCTGGGCTTTCTGCAACCGAACTTGCCTATCTCAGATTGGCCTTTTTAGTCATCAATGCGCTTGTAAAAAGCGTGGGATGAGTCCTTCCTAAGGATCTTGGTTCGCAAAGTAATGCCGAGAGAGATAACAATAATTTGCTTATGCTACATGTGGGTAAATGCAGTCCTGCCCCCCCCCCCCCTCAGTGGGCTCCTGCTTTACTTCTTTTCCATAAACAACTATGTCCTTTGAAAATCAAATGGCTGGATTGAAGATATACTAATCAGTTCTTAAGTGATGGCGCAGAAAGGAAATGGCATGGCCCGACTTACCGGGCCAGGGATGTTGCGGTGCGGGGCGTCCTCCACCGCCATTATTGCCTCAGGGGAGCTTCTTCTTCCCAGAACCCCCCTTTGCTCGGCAGGAAAGTTTCTTAACTTTCCTTGGAAGGGAATTTCATTGCTGAAATAGACTACAAAAAATAGCCTATCTGTTTGTGGTGGTAGAATATGTCAACAGATCCATTGCTGACAGTCTCAACTTTTAACCTGACTCATAGGGTAGTAGGTAGTAGTTCTTTCATTTATTTATTTAACTTCTATACTGCCACTCCCGAAGGCTCGGGCGGTTTACAAGAATCAATACAAAGAAATTAAAACAACATTAAAATACAATTTAACACAACTCAAAGGATGGTTGAAACAGATGGGTTTTACAAGCCCTGCGGAAAGATACCAGACTCCGACAGTGCCCGGGCTTCTGGAGGAAGAGCGTTCCACAGTGATGGAGCAATAATCGAGAAAGCCCTGCGCCTGGTCACCGTCAGGCGGAAAGCCTTACAGCTAGGAATCTCTAACAGATCTTGATCTTCTGAGCGCGGGGTTGATACGGGACAAGGCGATCCCTCAGGTACACTGGCCCCAGACCATGTAAGGCAGGGGTGGTCAAACTGCGGCCCGGGGGCCGGATGCGGCCCTTTGGGCGATTCTATCTGGCCCTCCTAAGAGTCCCTGGCTTGCCTCCCCTGCATGGCCTCTGCATAAAACTCTCCAGAGAAGGGGACTACAAGGAAGCATTATTTTATTTTAGTGGTTTTTATTATTATTGTATAATAATTTTATTATAATAATAAAATAATATAATAAATAATATAATATAATGTTATATTATATATTATAATTTCAATATATTATAATGTCTATATATACACTATAATATAATTATGATATTAATACTAATGTATGAATATTTCTTGATATATTAATATGTTAATATTAATGATGTGTAATACAGTATATGGTAAATATAGTAAGTGAATAAATAAATAAATTATGTAGAGTAGCATGTAGTTCCGCCTTTAGGTGCGGCCCTCCATAATATTTTTTGGCTCTCATGTGGCCCCTTGGAAAAAATAGTTGCCCACCCCTGATGTAAGGCCTTAAAAGTAAGAACGAACACCTCGAAAGTGATCCGGTATTCAATCGGTAGCCAGTGCAGTTGCTGCAGAACTGGAGTTACATGGCAACCTGCTGGTTCTCCGGCGAGCAGCCGAGCAGCAGCATTCTGCACTAGCTTAAGTTTCCGGGTCACCGTCAAAGGAAGGCCTATGTAGAGGGCATTACAGTAATCTAATCTCGAGATGACCGTAGCCTGGATCACCATAGCCAGGTCGCTCCGAGATAGGTAAGGAGCCAGTCGTCTAGCCTGACGCAGATGGAAAAATGCAGTTCTGCTCACAGTGGAGATTTGGGCCTCCATTGTCAGCAGCGGGTCCAAGAGGACCCCCAGGCTGTTTACCAAAGATGACGGACGTAGTGCCTCAATATCCCTCCCACCTGGGCGGCCCAGCCATAGGATTTCCATCTCCGCTGGATTCACCCTCAACCTGCTGGCATGCAACCATCCAGTAACGGCCTCAAGGCACTGATGGAAATTATCGGGCACGGAGTCGGGGTGGCCCTCCAGCCTCAGAACAAGTTGAGTGTCATCAGTGTACTGATGGCACTCAAGCCCAAAGCTTCATACCAGCTGAGCAAGAGGATGCATATAGATGTTGAATAATAGAGGGGACTGAATGGCCCCTTGAGGAACCTTACAAGCTAGGGGGGACCTCTCGGATACCAACTCACCCCTCATTACCCTCTGCCCCTCGATTGTGGAGAAAAGAGGACAACCATTTAAGAGCTGTCCCCATCATTTCGGTCACGGCAAGGTGGTGAGTCAAAAGATCATAATCGACTGTATCAAACGCTGCCGTGAGATCCAATAACAGGAGCAGCGTCGATCTGCCCTGATCAAGCTGGCAACGAAGTTGGCCTGTGATGGATACCAACACAGTCTCTGTCCCGTGCCCCATACGGAACTTTTAACTTTTATTTATTTATTATTTATTTACTATGCTTCTGCAAAAAAAATATATCCGTGAGCTGCTTTTTGCTGACGATGCTGCCCTTGTCGCCCATCCAGAAGCAGCCCTGCAGTGCCTAACATCCTGCTTTGCAACAGCTGCAGGGCTGTTTGGGCTGGAAGTCAGTCTGAAGAAAATGGAAGTTCTCTACCAGCCCGCACCACAGGAAGAACAACATCATCCTCACGTCAGCATAGGCACATCTGTGCTTAAGTCCATACAGCAGTTCACCTACCTGGGCAGCATCATCTCTTCAGACAACAAGATTGATAAAGAGATAGATCACAGATTAGCAAAGGCATAGAGTGCATTTGGAAGGCTTCACAAAAGAGTCTGGAGCAACAAGCACCTGAGGCAAAGCACCAAAATCAGTGTGTACAGAGCTATCATACTGTCTATTCTCCTCTATGGGTCTGAAACATGGGTCACCTATTGCCAACATCTACGCGTTCATCACCGCTGTCTTTGCACAATCCTAAATATACACTGGACCAACTATGTGACAAATGTTGCTGTCCTTGAGCAAGCAGGGATCACCAGTGTTGAGGCCATGCTATTGAGAACTCAGCTGCGCTGGGCAGGGCACATCTCTAGGATGGAGGACCGCCGCCTCCCTAAGATACTACTCTACGGTAAACTCGCCATGGGTCAGCGCAAGAGAGACGCCCCCAAAAAGAGATATAAGGACTCCCTGAAACAACATCTCAGGCTCTGCCAGACTGATCACCAACAATGGTCCACCCTGGCCTCACATCGGGAGGCATGGAGACGATATTTCATTCTCCACAATGCTGCGGCCTCTTTCGAGAAGACACGATACACAGAACAATGGGTCTTGAAGAGAAACGACAACTCCTGAGGAAGAACACTGCAGCTTGGAAACAACATCACCCACCAAGAGACTTTCT
Organism: Anolis apletophallus; assembly: GCA_030556195.1. NCBI lineage: Eukaryota > Metazoa > Chordata > Lepidosauria > Squamata > Anolidae > Anolis > Anolis apletophallus. Next base: position 3,075,783 of record JARBWK010000012.1, read on the forward strand.
GCTGTGCTTTCTGCAATTTGTGAACTTGCCTATCTCAGATTGGCCTTTTTAGTCATCAAGGCGCTTGTAATAAGCGTGGGATGAGTCCTTCCTAAATGTGTTTTTCCGGTTACCCTTAAAGGCATCACTTCACAAATGCATTAGAGCAGTCTAAACGGGAGGCCACTAGAGCTTGGATAAGTGTGGCAAGAGTATTAAATGATAGGTGATGGGACTACTTGACTGTATTTTATTTAACAAATTTTAGCTTAAATGAAATAAATCCTTCATGCAGAGAGAGATTAAGCATCTGCCAGATGAGCCCAAAATGCAAAACCTCAAAGTCCTCCGTTTATAGAAAGTATTACCTGGCCATTCAAACTGAGAAATGATTCGAGACACATGAAAGCCTTCCACAATAAGCAGATCATTAAGTCACCGTCTCCGCATGAGAACAATTGGCCCAAGAAAGCAACACGCCTGACACAATTGAAATTTTACTTCTTTTCAAAGGAATCTGAACTAGATACCTACAACACCAGAAAGAGAGGGAGAGAGAGGGTACTTTTTAAAAATCCTGTGTGCAAAAAAATATTTGCTATTCACATAGTTCTAGTGTAAAACCAGCAGAGACCTTTTCATACTTTAAGCCAGGGTTGGGCAACCTACGGCCCGTGGGCTGGATGCGGCCCGGCAGCCGATGCTGTCCAGCCCTTGGCTCCCTCAAGGCTACATCCTGAAGAGAGGGAGGCGAACTCCCATTGGGGCGGCTACAAACATGAAGAAATAGGCAGGCAGGCAAGCAGAGGGGAAGGGAAGGGAGGGGGAAGAAGGGGAGGCGGCCAGGAGCAAGAGCATGCCTTCGCCTCCTCCTCCTCCCTTCACGTCCTCCTCACGCGCTCCCCCTCCCTCTTGCCTCGGCACTCTTTCCCTTCTTCTGTTTCCTGTCTTCCTGTTTCCTTCCTTCCCTCTCTCTTTCCCCTTTTCATTCCTTCCCCCTTCCACCACCTGAACGGAAGAGGGAAGGAGCGGGAGTGCATTGAGGGAGAGGGGGAGGGGCCAGAGCGGGAAAGGGGCGGGGCCAAGGCCGGAGCGCACCGGGGGGGCGCATCCATTCTCTTCCTGGTTTCCTCCTCTTCTGCCTCTTTGGGCAAATAATGATGGATCAGGACCAAATTTGGCTTGAATCCAAGTTTGGTCCTGATCCATCATTATTTGAGTCCACAGTGCTCTCTGGATGTAGAAGAACTACAACTCCCAAACTCAAGGTAAATGCCCAGCAAACCCTTTCATTACTTTCTTTTGGTCTCATGAGAGTTCAGTGTGCCAAGTTTGGTTCAAGATGGCTGAATGGCCATCTGTGAGGAATGCTTTGTGTTTTTCCCTTATGGCAGAAGGAGGTTGGACTGGATGGCCCTTGGAGGTCTCCTCCTACTCTAGGAACCTGTTGTTGTTGTTGTTATTAGCAGAGGCTGAATGAATATTATCATCATCATTATTATAATGCTCTCACTGAAATAAATTTCCAAATATTTTGCTTTTATGGCTCTGAGTCAAAAAGGTTCCTGATGCCTGAAATTATTCAACATTTACATGCGCCCCCTGGCCCAGCTGGCCCGCGACTTTGGTCTGGAGTGTTACCAGTACGCTGATGACACCCAGCTTCTGCTGAGAATGGACGGCAGGCGGACACCGTACCCGATTGTTTCCATCAATGCCTCGAAGCCGTGACTGGTTGGCTGCATGCCAGCCGACTGAAGGTGAATCCGTC